>NAPT01000366.1:0-28741 GCA_002927785.1 Cladonia uncialis
GGGGTTGAGGAGAGGTTGAGTGACGCCGTTGACGATGACGGCGCCGCCGGTGGGGGGGAGGGAGATGGTGGTTCCAGAGATGGTAGTTTGAGCACCGGGGATGAGTGTTTGGCCTGCGACTATGATTCCGCCGTTTGGTGCTTCTGAAGCGTAGGTGCCGGCGATGAGGAGCGGGGCGGGGGTTTGTAAAGGAGCGCAAGCGGAACCGGTGAGGGAAGGGAGGAAGAAGGTCGAGCCGTCTAGGATGACGTTGCCTGTGCCGAGGGTTATGGCGGTGCCGGAGATGGTGGTTGTGCTGCCGGGTGTGAGGGTTTGACCGGCGATGAGGAGGGCGGAGTTGGGAAGTTGGGAGATGGGAGCGTTGCCAATGGAGACGGGGACTGGGATGTATTCGATGGGGGAGAGTGAGGTGGGGGTAGGGAGGGTGTAGGAGGAGCCAGCGATGATGACGCCACTGGGACCGACGGAGACGACTGTACCTCGAACTGTAGCCTGTGATCCTTGGGCAATGGTCTGACCCGCTAATATTACACCTCCGCCTGGAGCTTGTAGAACAGGTTCACCACCGACCGCGGGTAGAGCAGTGGAGATAGGAAGAGCATAGTTGTTGCCGCCAATAGCCAGTCCACTGGGACCGACGGAAATCACTGTCCCTTGGACTGTGGCCTGACTTCCTTGTGCGATTGTCTGGCCTGCAACTATCACGCCACCGCCTGGAGCCTGTTGGATAGCTTGACCACCAACAGCGGGTGGAGCAGATTGTCCAAAGGTGGCAGCAGCCGTGGGAGCAGGAAGAGCATAAGTACTCCCACCGATGTTCAAAGCACTGGCACCAACAGAGATGACCGAGCCCGATACAGTAGCCTGTTGTCCTGCTGCAATCGTTTGTCCTGCTATGAGCAAGCCTCCGTTTGGCCCAGGAGCATATTGTGCAGCTTGGCCGCCAATGGACAGAGGAGCTGGGGTCCCCAGAGCTACCGGATTGGGTCCTGCAGCGGCAGGATGAGCATATGTGCTGCTTCCAATTACCACATTGCTAGCACCGACTGACACAACTTGTCCTGCAACAGTAGCCTGGCTACCCTGTGTGAGTGACTGCCCTCCTATCAGTAAGCCACCGTCCGGCGCTTTCTGTACTGCCTGGCCACCAATAGCTAGTGGTTGGGTTGTTCCTAAGTATACGGGAGCTGTAGCAATTGGAAGGGCGACAGCCGGAGCCGCGGCTGGATGGTTTGGGCCAGGTTGTTGTCCTGGTTGCAGGGGGCTATTGTTTACGGCAGCGGGCTGAGTTGGATTTGCAGGAGCAGAGTTCCCGTTGCCTTCAGTTGGCGGGTTATTAACGTTATTTTGCGGTTGGCCTGGGTTTGGAGTAGGATAGCCCCCATTGGATGGATCATTAGCGACTACTGGAGGATTAGGGTTTGGTGTTGTCGGGTCTTGAGAACCTGGAGGTGAATTGCCCTGAGTTGGAGGATTAATGGGTAACGCTTGCAGTTGCGTGGGGGCTTGAGGAGCAGGATTGCCACCAGCTGCTGGTGGATTGTTAGGGATAGTCTGCAACGGAACGGGCGCTGGAGCTGGATTATTCGGAGCCGATATACTTGGAGCCGGGTCATTTGGGGCTGGATTGTTTGGTGCTGGATTGTTTGGTGCTGGATTGTTTGGTGCTGGATTGTTTGGTGCTGGATTGTTTGGTGCTGGATTGTCAGGAGGAGCTGGTTTGTTGGGAGCCGTATTATTAGGAGCTGGATTGTTGTTCCCTAAGGCTTGATCCAGTGCAGCAACTTGCTCCGGGGTCAAGTTATTAGGGTTATACGGCGTGTTTCCGGGAGCCGGCTGCCCTGGATCAGTTGGAGGCGCTACAGGCGCGTTTGGAGGCGGATCTTTGGGTGTCGTTGGGGGCGCAGCTGGTGGGTTCTCAGGAGCTTTTGGTGGTATGGGATTAGATTGCGCAGATGGATTCCCAGGCGCGCTGATCGGATCCGCTGAAGGATTCGGAGGCGTATCTACAGGACCAGCTGGTGCTGGTGCCGGTTGATGTGCCGAATGAGGTGAACTGCGTGCAGGTGCAGGTGCGGGCGCTTGCGTTGGAGCAGGGTCGTTGGGTGTTGGTGCGGCCGGCGCTTCAGCAGGCAGTGCAGTTGGCGTAGCATGTCCAACGTTAGTGACCGGGCCAGGTCCACCCGCTGGTGGTGCGAGTCGACTCTCCTTGTGTAAGATACTGGGCGGATCAAAAGCCCCGTAATACAGCGGCTGGCAAGAGGCCCAGGCAGGAACGGCGGCTGTCAAGTCTAATGCCATGGAAACACGTGGATTTACGTAAGGTGCGCAACCCGCCTTGTAGGTCGTAGTAGGCGAGATTGGATTATAATAGAGACTGGAGAAATCGATGGTATGGAAACCTCCTACAATCACATCCTCGGTGCAGCCCGGACCTTCGATTTCGAGAGTGCCATAAGCCAGGAAACTGTTCGAATATCCGGTTGTATAAGCTTCGAAATATGGCCCAACAGTCTCAACAGGTAATCCCTGGGGGCAGGTCCCTGTTGCTGACACCGTTGCTCCCAGTTGACTGTATACAACGTATACTGAAGGAGAAGTGCTTTCAAATGGGTCAGTAGAACGTACATTATTCCTAGTTCTCGATATGCTTACAACGTGAAGCCATTTTGAACTTGAGTATATGGCTGATTGTTGTTGTGAGTTATATTCGAAGGAGCATCATCGGGCGCCCAATAGATCAGTTGAACACCTCCCGTCGCCTCTATGACACACAGACCACATTCTCCTGTTATTTTCGGTGATGGCGTCGTGGTCAATGAAGGGATCGAACTCGAAGACGAGTTTGAAGAAGCCTGCCGAGGATACAGATGGGCATTGATATTGTGAATAAAGCTAAGCATACAGCAAAGGAATACCCATTGAAGGGCTTGATGAAATGGAAGCATAAGTGAAGACCGACATCAAGCAAATATTGCAAATTCTCAACAGCAATCGCAGTGTTGGTGGCGTGGATCGGGGGTAGTGTATATCTATGCTGGGATCTATGCTGGGTAGGGGTAGGGTTTAGTATTCGTGGATGAACGAGCCAGCAGTGGCGTCCAGCCTCAGCACGATACTGAGCGGCAAAGTGCATTGTGCTGCAGGTACTGTACCGCTAACGAACCCATGAATTTGGGTCGTGGGAAGTCGGGTGCCAGGCTTACCCACTTGTGGTAGCCTTGAAGATTGTGGCATTCCCGGAAATAGTGAGCTGCAGGTACCAACGTTAAGCACTAGAAACAGAGAGTAAGACCTAATGCGGCACACTTGTGCAGCATTCAGGTGCGATGGGATCTGCTCATTTCCGAAGCTTGCGTATGCACCACACACTTTTGGGAGATGCAAACAGTCGTGGAGTAGGGGGGAAAATGGGGTGACGTTCCATTATTGGAAGGCCTTGCTCTGTGATTCTCGATAGTGGGAGGCCTTGCTCTATGATTACTGTTAGTTGCAGGTCTTGCACTATGCTTATTGTTAGCGGAGAGTCATTCAAGTGCATACTATGTATGGATTTGAAGCAGATCCGCCAGAACGAGAAGGGCAAGGTCAGACTGAAACTTGCGGAACCGCTCATGTCGAAGGGCACGAACAACGAGGGAAAGCCACAGGTCTACGGCGTAGTGGGAATGGCAATGGAAAGGTCTCCTCTTCAAGTGCCGGTGTTGCATTGTGGTAGATGGTTAATCTTGGACCAGTGTGAAGTACATTCCAGAGTAGACCATTGTGAAAGAGATGTTCGATGAAACATTGTTTGACTTGGCCAGAAAAGGGGATGGAAGATTACTCAGATGCTCCGGATTCGGAAGTTGCTGTGCGTGATTCCGGTATCTCGATCATGTTCAGCGTCGATGATTGGCCGGTGAGTAACAGAAAGACACGCGTCCAGCTGCCCTCACCTGATCCTCCTGGTGGGGGCCAAAATCATTCAGAATTCTCTTGACACTCAGGGGAATTGGGCGGGAAAATCAAGGGTTCGACCCTACAGGATCGCTTGTACGGGGCCGATGGTGCCGATGGTTTCGGCGGGAGATCGACCTCACCAGATACGGTATACGCTGTACCGTAGGCGCACCAGCCCAAGATGGCAAAGCAGCAATGATAGTCAGCCTTCCCCCAAAGACCGAACGACTGTAGCGCCGCTCGCGAGGGGGCCAAATATGAGTAGTTTGCGAGCTGCCAAATCATCGCTCGCGACATTCTCCGTTTCAACCTGCCCACAAGAAACTTGCAATCAGCTGGCGTGTGGCAGGGGACTTTCACTTTTATGCGTAGCGAATATGATGTAGACACATGGCCCACTGCCTAAGGCACCGCAAAGCCTGTACAGAGTAGGTAGTAATCATAAATACAAACTCTTCTGGATTAGGACGTAAGAGAAACGGTTGGGGAATTGCATGACAGTCACGTTTAGAGTCAGATCCAGAAACGGGTAGAGAGCCTCCCGTGTCGACTTTTCTTCCGTCTGTGTCTACTTTCCTTACGAGCAATTTGCTCCTCTACGGAGCAACTCGGATACAACTCTCATTGTCGCTTGGCGCGTGGTGATGGGCGCTTGCCGCACCCGTAGAGTAATCACTAGAGACTCGTGGTAGGTCCATTGACTAATCGTAAAGCCTTGCGAAACACCCGGCCCATCAGAAGACTGACCAAGATTCCAAATACTGGAGACACACTTCTGGCTCTCCACCACAGCTATCTACCTACCCTGTCGTCACTCCACGCGTAGATGGGAAGGCGAGGCTGTGCCCCTTTTGCGTCTCAGAGATAGTTTCATGATCTCTGCTGAAATCTCCTTCTGAGCATTCAAACTCAGTATCTGTAGAGTAAGCGCTTCACAGGCACTTACCTGTATGTGTACAAGGATAATCATCCCTCTTCCAGTCAGCCTCTTCCCATCACGCAGGTGCATTTTGCTTCTTTGCCTCCTCCTGCTCAATAGGTTTAGGATTGGTATGACCATCTTGCTCCTTTACTTTCTCCTGCTCAACGGGCTTAGCATGGGCATGACCGTCTTGCTTCTTTGCTTTGGCATCAATTCCCGGGGACTTTTCGTGGGAGTGAGGAGAATCCTTCTTCGCCATCGCCGCATCAGTCTTAGCAGGCTCTTCGGATTTTATTGTAGGATTCCTGCACTGTTGCTGACCGCTCTTCTTTGGTGTTTGCACCTCATTCTCCTCCCTCGCCTTGGGATCTTCCGACTTCACTGTTGATTTATCCTTGGGTTCTTTATTGGAAGGCTTCTTTGGTGATATCACTTTGGTCTGGCCTCTTGAAGCCGGGTCTCCCGGCTTTGCAGTTACGTTGCCTTGGGCCTCTTGTTGCTTGTCCTTTTTCCTTTGGCCGCCAATACCTTTCGCCGTTTTGTTAGTCGGGGAGTTGCCCTTGGCTTCAATAGGGTTGTCAGGATGATGCGACCCTTCACTACTTGCTTCGATGTTGTTGGTCTTCTTCGCGGCGATCTTCTCACCGGCCTTTTCGTTTTGTGCTTTCAGCAATTTGTTCTCTTTTTCGAGCTTTTTTATCAAGGCCGCCTTCTTGGCAATGTCCCCTTCCGCTTTGCGCTGCCTTTCTTCTAGTCCTGCCGCTGCCTTAGCCTTACGCTGGGCGGCCTCCTTTTCTTGTTGCTCTTGTGCGGCCTCATGCCTCGCCGCCGCAAGTCGGTCCTTCTCATCTACTGTCTTTTGAGCTTTTGGTGTCAATTGCCTCTTCACAATAACCATGGCTTGCTTCTCGACGCCTAAATTTAACGCCAGGATGCCCTTCTCCTCTATTTTTGCTGCATAGGGCCTCCACAGGTAATCGGGGTCCTTTTCCATCTCATTCTTATCTTTGAGAACCCACTTAACAAGCTCATGACCGTCATTGAGCTTAGAGTATTTGGATGACTTGAACTGCCTTGCCATTTCTTCTAACTTCCATTGCCCCCGGCATTGGATTTCCTTTTCCGATAGCTTCCAAGTCAAGAACGTCAGGTGGCCGGATCTGATCTGTATGAGCCAACATTCCAATTTAGTATTGGGTTTGTTGTCCATTAGAGCACGACTGTCGACCAAGGGACCCTTATTGACATTCAGAGTCTTGTCACTTTTGGAGGCATCGGCCGAAGCAGCTCTTTTGTGAACCAAAGGTAGGCTAAGACGACCATTGGAATCGCCACGTCCTCGACCAGGATCTGGGGTCCGTGCTCTTGGTCTTGCAAAGGTTGTTGAAAGGCTCACCTCTTGAGCATAGTCGGAGATGATGGTTTTGTACCTTTCGGTGCTTCCGGGCGATGCATTTCCTGGATCTACTTCTCGCATCACCTCACCCACCGCAGCAACGCTGTTACCTTTCGCTTTTTCCAGGGCTTCTTCGACTCTGCCGATGCCCCTTTGAAGCTTACGCTGTTGCTGGTAGACGGCGCCAACTCCTTTAAGAGTAAGGCTGTTGACGAAACTGTCCAATTGAGTTGCGAATGATGAGAGATTCGATGCTAGATCGTTCACTTCATCATGTCCTTTCCAAGCCCACACTAATTTATTCGTGGCTGACATTTTGGCATAGCGCTTGAGCAATAAATCCACGTCGTCGAGAGCCTCTTTGCAATTCCGGATATGAATACGCAATTGTTTCCGAATGGTCTTTTGCTTGTTGTCTACCATGTTGAGAATTGATAATGGATCCTCACAGTCTATATGGACCAGCTCCACTACTGTGCGCATCGCGAACACTTCCTGGAGAAGGCATACTCAGCATAACCCCATGCCGCAGGACTCAAAACCTACTTTTCCAAGCTGGTCAAACTCCCCTTGTGCGGCTTTGCAAGCATTCCAAAGATCATACGCAAATTTTCCAACTTGGTAGATTTCGCTTGCAGAAATGGGCAAAGCCATGTTGTCTACTCAGACCTCTTCGTACGGTACGCCGGACGGTTCCACACTACCTCGAAGCACACTGTCAAAGCAGCTTGTAAAGGTCTGGGTTTTTGTAGCAGCGTAATTGAAAGTTGAGAGAATCAGCTGTGATTTTAAAAAGGATTTGGTGTGGTGGTGGCTGTGTTTCTTCGGTATAGCAAGGCTATGCATTTGACGATCTGGGCCCGCCTTACGGTATTAGAGTAGCTTACTTATCAATTAAGTAGAGAAACCGATGAGTAAGCCTAAATGCGAAGGGGCGCGAGCCTCCGCTAGAAGGCTACCCAAGAATCCTTTGACTTCTTTCTACGTGCAACCATTCAAGATTTTTTCACATAGAGCACCGTTGAAACATAGTACCTCATGACCTGATCTTGGCAGGATAGCAGAGAACATGGCCATTTCAGCAACTATTGGCTTTTGCACAAAAAAAATGGAGGATTGAAGAATGTTCCAGCAAATGGTGTTTTTCAAAGTAGGTTTACTATGTGACCTAGCGGTGGAGTGCTATCGGTTTAAGTAGTATTGAACCGACCGAGTACGAACAAAAAGGCTATATATAATACTTCAACGACTGCTCTCTCTGAGACTTTATATATCGAAGTGAACTGTGAGGCCGGTCGAGCCAGTGCAACAGAATGATACTCCGGAGGAATGTCGGGCCGCAAGTGCCAAGATTTCAGCGCACCATTTGAGGGAATTCAGCTTTCTTCGATCTCAATTATGAATCGTTAAGGCTGCACATGATGGATGTGGTTCCTTCCGTAGTCTCAGGGGCCTTTGCGGTGCCTTTATTTGGGCACAAAAGGAAGCTCGAGCCCATTGAAGCTGGGAACGCAAAGAAAGCCCGTGCCAACAAATACGATATCGAGGATGGTTTGTATGGCCAAACCTACCATTGCTACTGTTACTGATATGTTATGCAGAGTCCGACAATTCAGATAGCGAAACATTGGACTTGACGAGCAACGCGGATAACGATGCCTGTGTCGAGAATAGCGCTCCCACACCACTTACTCCATTATCTTCAAAAGCCTCACCTCGTCATCCTTCCGATCTCAAAACCATCCATTGTCCCTATGAGCATTGCAATAAATCTTTCAATCGCCCAGCCAAACTTTCTCAACACCTGCGATCTCACACTAATACACGGCTGTTCATTTGCCCACATGCTCCATGTACCAAAGACTTTCTACGCGAGTCTCATCTTAAGCACCACGTGAAGTCAGCACACTCCGATATTCGGGATTATGTATGCGACTGGCAAGGATGTGGCAAGAGTTTCATTACTGCCACAAGATTAAGGAGACATCACGCTGCACACGAAGGTAGAGAGAAATTTCGGTGTACGGTTACAGATTGCGGGCAGACCTTCCGAAAACACGGAACCTTGCAAAAGCATGTTACAACCGTTCACGAAGGGCGCCATCCATACGTTTGCGAGCTGTTAAACGATAACGGTATAAAATGTGGGGCAGGCTTTGATACCGAAGGACGCATGGAGTCTCACGCTGGCAGAATACATGGAACGAAGAAGTTTTTGTGCACTGTATGCCCATTTCAGCAGGAAGAGGGCGTTCAAAGCCCCAATATAAGCGAAAATGGTGCAGCATTTCCCTCTCATGCCGCGTTGCAAGCGCACATTCAAAACGAGCACCCCCCCACGTGTACAGAGTGCGGGCTCAAGTGCACCTCGAAAAGCGCGCTGAAGAGCCATATCGAGGTTTTACACGGCGGTCTTGATATCAATGAGCGAAAGGTTCATGTGTGCCCAGAACCGGACTGTGGACGAGCATTCACAAAGAAGGGCAACATGAATGCGCACATTCAGATTAGCCATGCTGGAAAGAGGTTCGTCTGCGGTGTTGTAGACCCGAAAACTTTGAACCATGTCGGAAATTGGGACGGATCGGATGCTTGCGGCGAAGCCTCAACATCAAAGCGAAATCTTGAAAGGCACATATGTACCATTCACTTAGGCTTGGATGCGTCAGGTAAGTCCAGGAAAAAGGGGAAGCATCAATCACTGGCAGAGCCAGCCCATAAGAACGAAGTGTCGGCCCTCACACGTCTAACCGGCTCTGGCTACGAGACAGAAACAGGCCGGAACGTCGCCTGCCTTGTACAAGGTTGCAGTCATCGCTTTGTTAGAGAATACGATCTAGAGATCCACCTACAATCTCGCCATGGCTTAGCTGATTTCGAGATCCAGATGATGATGATGGAAGAGGAGCTTTGCACACGTCAGTCATTCCAAGGGGCTCCGATGTATGCAACAGAGCAGGATCTTGAAGCTGAGAGGGTTTTCGATCAACAATTCGGTAACGATATTACCATGGGAAACTCGGAAGATTCACTCGAGTCAGGAACACTTGGGGACGGTGATGCCTGGCTACGTGGTGATCCAGTCGAAACGGCCACTAGAGACTCATGGCTACATGATGAAGTGGCCATGCAGCATTTAATCAATGAAGATTACGAACGCGAGAATGTTGAAGGACGTTTAGCTCAGGATGCTCCTAATCGTCAGGATATAATCATGATCGATCCTAGCCTTAGATAGTCCGCTTCAATGCAAATTATATCCTCAAATCCTGCTTTCACTAGATTGTAGAAACTGGATAGCTGTAATTGCTCTGGTCTATTCAATATCTCGCGGTACATATAAATAAAGATTTTGTGGGACCGCCTCGGTAATAAATCGCGTGACTCCGCCGAACAAGCTGTCTTGAACACAATAATCTACAACACCGCATTTTTTCTTCTATAAGCCTCCACGGACATTATTCTCGAGCATAGTCCATGTACCCAATGCGAACACCTCCTTGGATCCGGTAAAACACCAATAGTCTGCTTCCCCAGCGGACAACAATCTGCCCACATGACTCGGTAGCACAGAGCCAGACGATTTCGTGGAACTCGACGAGTGTAACAGTTTCACGAAGAATTTCCGCTCAGAAAGTCTAAGTTTGGGCTTTCAGCTTGGACTTCGCCTCGGGGAAGGAGTGGGGCTGGAGAATGGATGCACAGGCATGTAATATTATTGACCCCAGCTTTGGCCGATTATTTGCCCACTACTTGACGGTTGCTAAGTGTTGCGGTTTTTTATATATAGGTGCAAAACGCCATAGAGGTTGCCTTCGATGCACGTTCCGATCCAAGTCTCAAATCTCAAGCATTCGACTTCATCAACCAGCTCCGGTCGGAGCCTCAAGGATGGCAGATCTGCTTCTCTCTTGCTTTACGAGATCCGCGACCTACAGAAGTTGTTCGACATGTCTCTTTGGATGTGGTCAACAATGCCATTAAGGCTGGGCAACTAGGAGAGCAGGACTTTGCCCTGTTAAGAGATAATATACTGGGATACGTGCGGAATATATATGGTGCTACGGCAAACAACGCCCAACATGACCCCGTCTCCATACAGAACAAAATTACTCAGACCATGACAAACCTCTTCACTGCTATGTACGCCACCCAATGGACCACATTTTTCCAAGACATTCTTGGATTTACAGCAGCCGCTGGTTCCACTTCAAGGAACAATGCACCTGGGGTATTGCTATATCTTCGAATCCTCATTTCAGTGCATGATGAGATTGCGGATGTCCTGTTATCGAGATCGCCCGAGGAACAGAGAAGGAACAATGATCTGAAGGATCTTGTCAGGCAGCGGGATACCGGAATGATCGCGTCTTCATGGCACGAAATCCTTGCCCACTGGAAATTTAACAATGATGAAGTTGTCGCGCTTTGTTTGACAACGATCGGAAGATGGGTTACGTGGACCGAGATTTCTTTAGCGGTCAACGATTCCTTGCTCACGTTGCTTTTCGACTACCTAGGGTCGCAGCAAGTGATGGGTGGTGATAACCAAGTCAGTGAACGGAGAAAGGCTGCAATGGAGACTTTCATCGACATACTGGGGAAGAAGATGAGCGCTAGCGATAAGGTCGAGCTAATCGAGGTCCTGAAGGTCAATGACGCAGTTTCACAACTGTTGAGAAGTCGAGAATTGTCTGAGATGCGCTCTACCGCAACTTATGATACTGATTTGGCAGAAGACGTTGCCAGACTTGTCAACAATACTGTGTCTGATATCGTCAGAGCCTTGGATGGCTCTCAAGATAACGACCCAATCTTACTGCGCGGTATTTCCCAGCTCAAGACGTTCCTTCCACACCTTCTCCGATTTCTTTCCGACGAGTATGACGAAATATGCTCTACTGTCATACCCAGTCTCACAGACTTCCTTACACTACTTCGCAAAAAGGCCAATTCGAATAATATTTTGGCTGCGGAAGCTTCGCCGACTCTGCCTCTCATACTTGACGTCGTTATCGCAAAGATGAAGTATGACGAGACATTCTATTGGGGCCATGAGGATACTCAGACAGACGAGGCAGAATTTCAGGAACTTCGAAGACGTTTACATATTTTGCAAAAAGCAGTCGCCGCTGTTGATGAGGTTATGTATATAGAGAAAATTAAGAATGTCGTTGTGTCAACCTTTGATAAGCTTCAGAGCCAAAACGGTCAACTTGACTGGAGGGACTTGGAATTAGCTATGCACGAGTTGGACTTGTTTGGAGATCTAGCTTACAAGCACGGGGGCCTTTACAGCAAGACCAAAGCTGTAACGCCGGCTGCAGAGCAGCTGATTGGGATGATGTTCAAGCTCTGCGAGACAGGTAATGTATACTAAGCTCCATGTGGGGCTCGGCTGCTGATCTGTTATAGGGGTTGCTTCGTTCTCTCATCCCGCTGTTCAGCTACAATACATGGTGGTTTGCGAACGATACTATTCGTTTTTCGAAGCGAACCCCCAGCTCATCACTCCTGTGCTGGAGAACTTTGTGCGCTTTTTACACCACGATCATGTCAAAGTCAGGTTGAGGTCGTGGTATCTCTTTCACAGATTCGTCAAGCACGTCCGAAACCACGTTGGGGATATCGCGGAGACTGCGATTCAAGCTTTGAGTGACCTACTTCCAATCAAAGCCGAGTTAGTCGAAGAGCCATCCGAAGATGACAATGACGACATTTCATCCAGTGAGAGTGGCCAGTCCGCAAACGCAAGATTCAATAGTCAGCTGTATCTCTATGAAGCCATTGGCTGCATCTCTTCGGCCCGTGCTATTCCTGCGGAGAAGCAGGTATTGCTTGTCAGGTCAATAGCCAATCCTCTATTTTCTGACTTGGAAGGACACCTTAGCCAAGCCAAAGCTGGAGATAGGCGAGCTACTCTACAAGTCCACCATTTAATAATGGCTTTGGGCACTCTTGCTCGGGGGTTCTCAGACGGAATGCCTTCAAATAATTCTCCCAACGCACCCGCACCTGCAGACATTATCTCAGAAGAGTTCGCGCGGACAGCTGAAGCGGTACTCGTTGCCCTGGAACGTTTGAGATCGTCGTTCGAAATCAGAGAAGCATCGAGATTCGCATTTACCCGGCTTATTGCACCTTTGGGTAGCCGGATCTTACCACAGCTTCCAAGATGGATTGATGGCCTCTTATCCGAAACATCTACCAAGGACGAAATGGCAATGTTCATCAAACTTTTGGACCAAGTTGTTTTCAAGTTCAAGTCCGAAATTTACGACATCCTCAACACTCTACTTACTCCTTTCCTCCAGCGAGTCTTTGCTGGCATTGCGGAACCAGTGGTTGGCACTGACGATGAGATTCAACTCGTGGAATTAAAGCGGGAGTATTTGGGCTTTCTGCTGGTCATTTTAAACAATGGTCTGGAATCTGTACTGGTCAGCGAGTGTAGGTTTCTCAGGCCGTCAGTGATGAATCGTCCTGCTAACCCACAATAGCAAACCAGCCTGTCTTCGGCACCGTGATATCTATGATTGAGCATCTTGCTAAGGATATCAACGACTTCCAGACAGCGAAATTGGCCTTCTCTGTTTTGACTCGGATGGTCTTGACGTGGGGTGGCCCTGATGTGGAATCTACTTCGTCAACATTGGTAAATGGGAATACTCCTAATGTTATTTCTCAGCCCAGGCTTCCTGGATTCGACCAATTCATCATGACTACATTGTCGCCTCTTTGTTGGGCTATACCAAGCAACCCTAGCTTTGACTCCAAGGATGCACAAGGCAAGCAAGTGCTCGGTGAGGCAGCCGTCCTGCAAAAGAGTATACATTCCAAGACGGGTCAAGCATACCTTACCTATCTGAGAGATGTAGAGTTGAGCGGAATGGGGATGGACAGCGGCACTATAGACGAGTACCTAGGCGCATTATGCAATTTTGATATTAAAGGGTTCCAACGGTTTTTCCAAGTAAGCATGCTCTTTCCTGCCGATCTATTGCAGATATGGACTAACTTTACATCAGAATCTGGTGCAAAGGAGCACTAGATAACGTGTATCACGGTGTTGCATGAAGGGTGGGTTGAGCGATGCATAATAGGCGTACAGTCAGAGACGGATCCAACATGCATTTGAAGGCTTTAGCGACATTGATGATACCTTAGGACCTTTGATTCATTTCGTTTAGAATCCGCGTGCTTTCGGTGGCGGAGGGAGTGCCATTGCTTACGGGCACATGAGCCATGTGTTCATCGGGTTTCGGCTACCCCTTCTTGCAGCTCTTGTAGCGATGTCAGATGATCCCATATTAAAGACAGCTGGAAGTTTGAGGCGATGTGGAGGAGATATCCATCGTCTAAAGAGCTCGGAGTCCAGCTAGGCCCTCTGCTCAAGCCGAAGGCCCACAGCACTCATGCAATAGTCCATCCTATTGCCAGATATTGTGACAGCCAATGCTGATGGGAGTTGACTCCCCGAACGGACGTGACATTCTTGGCCTTAATCATGATCATCTTCCTCCACGCCCGGACAGCCCTCCATACTCTCGTCTTCGTACTTACACTTGCACCAGAAACAGTAAAAGTGCGTTTTCCTCAGATACTCCACTAATTTCGTCAGCCTTTCCCTTCCTTCCAAACCCATAAACTCTTCCAGCTCAACATCCTCTTCTTCAATATCTTCTTCCTCCGTCCCCAAGGCTTGTCTATCCTGCTGATCCTCCTCCAAGTCCGCATATGACGCGTTTTTTGATAGACTTTGGTGCAAATCATATCTCGCACGCCTTTCCCTCTCCTTCTCCTGTCTCTCCCGAAGTAGACCCCTCCACAGCACATTCACCTTCCCAACTGGCATCTTTTCCAACCCCTCGCTTCCTTCCAACCCCTCCAAAACCCTCATAGCGCCCCAACACAGACCCTCCACCCTCTTCTCCTCTCTCTCACGTCCCACCCTTTCTCTGTAACCCACTTGCTCAGCCTTCTGCTTCTTCTCCGCCCCCTCAACAGCAGCAACCTCCTCCCTAGACTTTCTCTTCTTCTCGTTCTCCATACCCAACCCTCCTCTATCTTCCTTAACAGATATACCCAAAGGCTCAATCCTTGCATGTGGGTTTGTAGAGGCCCCAAGCGCGCTACCGGGCTTGAAACCCAGTTTTGCCATCATTTGGAAGCCTTTGGAGGTGGAAGGAAGAGCGGTACAGAGGGCATCTTCGCGAGCTGCATCCGCCGCTGCGGCGAGCTCGGCTTTGGATTTGGGACGCGAGCGGGCTTCTGCTTCGCGTTGCTTGCGTATGCGCCGTTGGGTGTAGGTTTCTTTCTCTAGAGGTTTGGTGGGCTCGGTTATGGTCATAGACATGTAGTCATCTTCGTCTTCTTCTGTAGGCTTAGAGGCGGACGAAGCCGTTCGAATCTCGGTTTCTATCATTGTAGCTTTAGGTATTTGCGTTACGCTGCCTGCCAGTAATAGGAAGAGGAAGCAGTGCGTACGGTATGTTGAACAAGTATGGAAAGGAAAGTAGGAAAGATGATGTTGTTAGGGCTAGGGCACCTCAAGCGGAATGAACGCGCTCGGCAATTGGCGGCGTTTTGTAGTGTAGGAACTAGCACGATGTGAAGCGGGATGTATTTTGGCCGGCAATCCCTTGTCATGCCACCAATATTCCCCTTGGTAGCCTTGAATTGTCAATGGGGGCGCCCATTGTTGCCCGTAAATATGGATGCCCCCATTGAAATTGGGCTCCGGCTAGTGCCAAAGTGACAGCCGTTGACCGCTAGCAGCCCGACATCGTCCTAGGCCCATTGCGCTCACCTGCAGGACGACTTTGCCCTCCTTAAACTCCCACTGAATATTCGAGCCCCAATTCGACACATAGCATACGCTCGCTACCGAGGATGGATGTATCAGCTCAGAAAGAAGAGAAAGGTTCGAGTCCAGAGGACGAATGGGAGGACTGGATGGAATGGAATGCAACAACCACACAAGGTCATGATCAGCAGCCTACTCCGCCTTCAGACATCGCTGGAGAAGATACGCGTAAACATATCTCCCGTGGCGCTGCATTCTCCGAGACCTCTCCGCAACCAGCAAAGAAGCGAAAGTTGTCCACAGAGCCAACAACGACAGTGGCTAGCACATCAGGCTTCTCCGAAGGGAAGTCTACGTCAGTACAGAACAGGAGTCACAGCATTGTCGAGAAACGATATCGGACGAACTTGAATGACAAGATTGCTGAGCTCCGCAACAGTGTCCCAGCCCTCCGAGAGAATGGGCAAAGTCCTGGTGAAATTGGAGGATCGGCGCCGGCTTTCAAGCATAACAAGGCAACAATTCTTACTAAAGCAATCGAATACATACGTCTCCTCGAGAAACGCAATACCTACCTGGAAGAGGCTAACGACGCGCTGAGGAACTATGCACGTCAAACAACGAGGGAAAGCGATAACCACGAAGATAGCCTCCGAAACGAGACACTCCCATCTGCTGCTGATATTCGTGAAAATTCCCCTATTGACATCCAACCTCCTTCGACTAGTTCAAAAGAACCCCGCGGCCTGATTCCTGTGCCTGAGGACATGAAAAAATTGCGTAACATCCCACCACAGCCACACTATGCGGACCAGGCTCCTTTCATTGACCAGACAGAGGAGACGTCGTCATCTTCCGGAAGCGTATCATTTAGAGGCGGTAAACTCTTTGGGAAACTCATGGTAGGGTCCGTGGCCGGCCTCATGATTATGGATAAATTCGCGGGAAGCTCAAATGAGCATAAGCATGAACGAGGGCTCTTCGCCATGCCGTTCGCCTCTTCCTTACCCTCCCTACGACCAACATGGACTTTCCAGGCACACCTAACCGCTATTCCCTACTCTTTCCTGCTTCTGCCTGTTCTCCGAGGTTTGCTGATCTTTTGCGTGCTCGGACTCTTACTATTCTTGTACCTCTTCAACTCTAAACCTAAGCTCGGTAAACCTCCTCCAATGGCAGCTCTTAGCAGTACACCCTGCCCTTCAGCCTCACCAATCGAAGTTCGTCGGAATGCGTGGTTGACGTCCATCCAAACGGTTTGGGTGCCACGACATAGCATGCTTCCCGAGATGCTCGCACTTTTCTCTGAGACGTTGGCATACATGACAAGACAGCTCCTGGGCTGGCGAAGCTACTCGTGGCTGACCGGTCGAAGCGAGGAGGAAGAGACAGCCCGGGTCAGGGCTTGGGAAATAGCCCTAGACGCCCAGTTGACTGGTGGAGACGCGGAATTGAACAAGATTCGACTGGTTCTGACCTTGTGGGCCTCAGGAACACTTCCCAAAACTCCAGCACGACTGATGCTCAAGGCTCTTCACATCCGTGTCTTGTTTTGGCAAGCTTCGAATTCAGTTTGGATCTGTAGGGCATGCGACTCCGCAGCTCGCAAACTCGCCCGGTACCAGTGGAATCTGGCGCAAAAGATGCTTGGCATGACAACGGAGTCCACACGCTCTGAAGACGATAGTTTACCAAGGCACCTTGTGAATCTTCTGAGACGACCAATTGAGGATGTCCTGACTGACGTCAATATCCAACGTGCGCATAATCTTGCCTGGAACAGGCCAGCTGGTGATGCCCAAGCGGATCTTAAGACGGACAGCATTATTGAAGATACGGCTATGTGTGGCCCCCTAGACATTGTGGCGCTTTGGTGGACCGATTCCAAGCTGCAACGAGGTCTTAATGAATTTATCAGACTGGGCGGACGCAGCCAATGCAGTCTCTCACTCATCAATCTCGCTCGTGGAACAGCACCACCAGGCTCAGTGAGCTACATCCGAGCTCTGACAGCAACAGCCGTTACATCGAAGGTCGATCGTGCACCCAACATCACCGAACTGCTGCAAGCTGTGCCACTACCGAGTAGCACATTGGTTCCATCATCATTTGCGAACATCAACGCTTTTCCGAAGACGATTGACAAGGATACTCTTGTGGCCATCAGATGTGCTGAGGCTCTGATGAATGTGACTAGCTCCCAAAGCCAACCCGAATATCTCTACGAAGCCCTTGAGCTTCTGGGTGAAACCTTCTACGACCTCATTTCAATTGACCTTCTGGCATTTACCGCTGCACACCAACTAGTTTCGGTTCTGCTCAGACACCCAGCCCTTGCTCGGCAGCATTTACGTACCCTAAAACAGATCCTGTCGAACACCACTGTGCAGATGGACGGGCCTGCAAAATACAACGGACTGTACAAACCGCCTTTGCAGAATCTCTTAGAGATCGGTATAATGAAGCGCAGGGCATCCTACGCGTCTGTTGACACTGGCTATGGAAGCATGAGTGATGAAGATGCACAATGATTATACGTGTGTGCTGCACTTGTTTCAATTGACAAGACACTGGATAGTGAAGCAAGGAACCTGCTATACTCTCAAACCTTGACGCCGCAAATCACAATTGGCTTAGGACTCGGTCGTTCTTGTTGAACACTCAAGCTCAGGCATTACTGCCTACCAACGATCGGATCCTGCGCAACGTCGCCAGGGCACGAAATACTGGTTAAGAAAGCTGTGATCTCTCTCGTACTCGTCGAGCTATATTCTACTGTTAGTTAAAATGGGACGCTCCAGCAGTTCAAAGACTTACAGTGCTCACCGCTCGTGCCTCACTTGCACGAGCCTCACGCAGCGCCTTCGTCGCCTGACGCACTCCTCTCTGCGCACTATTCTGTTGGCTTCGCCAGAAATTGATACAACAAGTACCTTGACGCCCCACGCATAGCAGTGTTTTTGATGCACTGCCAAGGCGCGAGCTGGCTGCGCTGTGTGCCCGCCTACGAAGATCCTGATTTGCACGGCATTGCATGAATTTCCTGATATGGTCTCCATAAAGACTCAAAGCTTCTATGGTGCTCGATTCCAAGTCTTTCTCAACGGCTGTCGAGGGCTTGTGCCTGTTCCACCACTGTTGCGCGGACTCTGAGAAGTCGTAGTCGTCTCCCACCCCAAGCTCCTTCAAGGCTTTACGTTTCATCAAAGCATTCAGGGCTTGTCTAATCACCTTGTCCTCCCGGGCTGGTGCCTGTATCTCAAAGGTGGAAGCTGACTTCCATCGCAACGCACGAGGGGCAATTGGTGGTCCATCATCACCGAGCTCGGCCTGCATCTCGTCCATCAGTGCATATATCGAGTTGGCAATCGTTTCTTTTTCTACGGTGGACTTGGCACGAACCAAAGACGCCTTTAGCTGTTTCGCCCGCCCTGTCCATTCCTGGTCTCTTCTGGCTTTTTTGTAGAATGACTCCAATTCTGGAGGGCAAAATTGACCGTGCAAACGTGTGCATGGATTATAGGCTTGATTAAGGGCCTTCGCGGTCACATCAGTGGCTTTGCCCTCAGCACCGGGCTTCGATGAGACAGCAGGCTTGATTTTCGAAGGTCCAGCTACGACAGAAATGTCCGAGTAGTCTGAGCCTACAGCTGGCGGCGCTGGGTCCTTCTTCCTAGAGTCACGGCCCCTCTTGGCTACTTTCTTTGTTGTTTCACTTGGCGTTGACGGTTCCTGTGCCGCAGACATATTGGATACCAAGGCGGCCTTTGATGTCGCTTTTCTTGCCTTTCTGGCTGCTTTGTGCGAGAGAGGGGCGGCACTGGACTCTTCTCCTGGTTTGCGTTCCTTATGGGTCCTGTGGGGACTGCATCCTGTCTCTGGTTGATCCATCATCTTTTCACTTCCCAGTGATGGTTCGTCTTCGACAGGCGGATCCAGAGAAATATCCGTGGGCGAAACCAGAGCTGTCGTAGGAGAACTCGCACTCGAGGAGCTACAACCACCCTCCTGCTTATCCTCTCCTGGTCGCTCCATCACACGCTGTTCATTCTCCATTACTCCAACCTCAGCAAAGACCTCAAGAGCACCATTAATAGAAATAGAAAGAAGTGTTACAGGAGCCGCCTCAATAATCAAGGTCGTACCCCAAAAATCAAATGTTCTTGCCACCACCTCTCCCACCAACTGCTTTCTATCCCCTTTCCCCAACAACAACAACTCATCACAACAACAACAACCTCCGCGTACGTAGTCCTCAATACTAGCATCCACACAGGCAATATGCTAGTGAGCGCGCAGATACGTCGACATATCTCGCATGAGGGATTTTGGAAAACCGGAAAGTGGTCGGGAGTATGGCGTTTGGGCGATAGGTCAGGAATAATCTTATATGTTCTTTCAACCCTTGTTGAATAGGCGTAATGTAATGGTGACCATGATCATGGTTATGGATTGGTGTTGATTGGCGTTGCAATGTTGAGGAGGGAGACCCGTTGCTCAATACTTACTTCGGGTTGCCTACGGTAGGAAAGCGTGAATAGACTTATTAATAAATATTTCTCCAAACTATCAACTATGTATATACCCTGGGAGCAATATATATAAAAGGCCAACCGCGCCAAATCTACCCCCTCCCCCAACCCATAAACCCAAACCCATTTCACCTCTCCTTTGTACGGGTACTGCTTCCCCTTCTCTCCACCACCCGTCTCCCTTTTCTGGACCGGCAGCATTTCCTCCAACGCACTCTGCTCTTTCTTCTGCTTCTCATTATCCGCCCTCATACCTTACCTCGTCTGCTTATACGGATTCTGCTTCTCCTTCTCAACATTACCCGCCTGTCCCTTCCCAACCCCAGCACCACCACCGCTCTTCTGCGCCGCCACCCTCTTCTCCAGCGCTTTCTCCTCTTTCTCGTGCTTCTCACTATCCGTTACTGTATCCTTCAAATTCTGATGCTTTTCTACATCATGCTTATCTAGTTCTTGATCAACTTTCGCATCATGTTCCGCCTTGTCAATCTGCTTCATAATACTTGGTCCCTTCCTTACATACACCATTCCCACGGGGTCTCCCTCTCCCTTCAGCACCTCCCAATTGCCAGTCCCGTACTCCTTCGGCGCTTTTCGCACTCCCCTGCCTCCGCCACCAATGATTAAGTTACCAGGGCGGTAATTAGGATCAGCTTCCATGCGCCGAATCGCCGAATTATGAATCCACGCGGTTTCGGGTATATCACGTACTTCGCCCATGGGGAGAGGGAAGGTGATAGCTTTCCAGGAGCCGTCGGGGCGGAGGTCCATGCGTCGGAAGGGGAGGTATTCCATTACTTTCCAGGAGATGACGGAGGTGTGGCTGAGACCGCTGTTGAATTCGAGGCAGTCATGCAGGACGCCCTTGGTAAAGGCGGAGTGGAGCGCGTCGTGGAATTTGGACGATTTGGGTTGGGTGGGTTCCATACCGGTCACCCAGCCGGGTTCACGCTTCTCGCTGTGGGGAGTGTGGAAGATGTCTACGGGGGTGCTTCTTGGGGAGCTCGTGACTTCGATTTCGGGGAGGTTATCGTTGGCGGCGGGAGAGAAGGAGCCGGGAAAACCGAGGGAGGGGATGTTGTAGTCGTCGTCGCAGCAGTTGAGTTTGAGCATTGCTTCACCGTCGAATTCGAGTCCGGCCCGTTGGGCTTCGCGTACCATCCAGACTAGCGGGCCGTGACTGAGTGGTGATTCTTCGCCGTTGGCTAGGGGCCAGCCTCCGCCTAGATCGGCGTGGCCGCCAGGGAACCAGAGTTCTTCAATGTCTTGCGGCTCGCTTTCGTCATCCTCATCGTCGTCTGCGTGGTGTGCATTGATGTATGAACTCGCCATAGAGGAGGCGTCTATATCAGCATTTTGTGAGCCCGCTGGGCTGGACGTTCGCATGCGAGCTCGGACACCAAGAGTACCTCTTCGGGGATCTAGTCGGTCCTCTTCAACGGTGCTCATGTGGGGGCTGAAAGTCCTGTTGGCTTCGCGTCCAGGACGGAATGCAGAGCGTCGTCGGAATCGGTCCACTGTTGTTGGGTTGGGCTTTTCGCCATTCACCATCCAGTTGTTGGTGCTTGATCTTTTACCGTTGGTACCATGATGTGCAGCATCAGCATGTGGATGGGATGATTTGGTTCCTGATATTAGATCTGATCGGAACTTTGCCCTTCGCTCGTCGATGCTGACAGCATGCCGTATGACCTTGGCAGAACTTCTGGCTGTGTATGGGAATTTGCTGCGTTTCATCCAGGCGTTTTCGAATCTTGGGACACTATTCACTAGTCAAGATGTAAGTTGCGACCCCAAATAGCCTTTTCTGGCAGGTGTACCTGTATCAAATAGCCCCAAGAAACGTATCCGTCTAACAGGACGACTGAAAGTATCACGGAAGGATTGCAAGTATGTAAGCATTTCCTGCTTCTTTTTCTTCTCTTCTTTGGTATTGTCCTCTCGCTGCTGCCAATTGGCGAATGCTTTCCATGCAAACCGAGCCATCTCTTGATTGCCTGCACTGAGCAGACCGACATGATCAAGCATCTCCGCGAGGAAACGTGCCACGTAAGCTCCACGACTGAATCCGAAGATAAATATATCGTCGTCGTCATACCATTGCATTAGGAATCTATAGGCTCCCTAGAATGTTGTTTTAGCCCATTGCTTCAATAGAAGTGTGCTTTACAGGTGAAGTACCATAACATGTTCGTCAAAAGATGTACCAACAGCAGAATCCTTGGCCTTTTGGTACCACGAGTTCAATCGAGCAAGCCTGCTGGTGTGGGACAGGGATCTCGAGTTGACATAGGTGCCGATCCCAGGCTATTCTACATGAGAAAAGATGTGGTCGAGCTGGGGATAGCAATGTAGTTACCTGATAATAATGCTACGATTGTTTCAGCATAGGTACCAAATATGGATTTACTTAGCAACGTACTTTATCTCCATTATCTCGGTCTAGCATTCGAAACACTTTCAGAATGTTGCTATCAGAACTGGTGCCTCGAAGAAGGTCAATGTCGTCTCATACACGCTTCCCCTAATGTCCTTTGCTCACCTGAGAACTTGTTTCCAGTGCCATCGAAGCACAGTATGATCTGAACCACTCGTCAGCTACATGAGCTGTTCTGGAGACAGGCTTTGGTACCCTTTTCCTTTGGCGATATGGGCCATAATTTTGCAGACCGGGATTAGTAGCCCTTGCGCGTTGTTGTACGCCACTAGTTGCGCTGTTGCCGTCTTTCTGACCCGGCATTCCTGCCTGGGCTTGGGGTTGTAACATAGTTTTCCCTAACACCTGCTACCAAATGAAGCAACCATTGCAGAAGAAGGCAGAAGTCAACAACGACAGAAGATTTTCTCCATGCCCGGCAAGTCGCATATTGCGAGTACAACCTCATTAGAAAGAATGTTAGCTGCCATACTCCGTAGCTGCCGGAAAGACGCATTCAATCACGGGGTGAGCAGCCCATGAACTCATTGCATCCCATGCATGACGGCTGCTTGCAGATCATCTGCACGATCATCTGTACCAAAGCACGTTCAACACCTCCGACTCGCGGAGCCAGTCTCTAGCTGTTCCATGAGGCTAAAGTAGCTTATCAGTATAACTTTTGTTTTATCCCAAGCTTGATGATTGGAGCATGCGAAAGCAAGCATGCAAATCCTCTTTCCGTCAACTACACTAACCATAACCGAAAAGGTGCATCAATTAGGAAGGATGCTGCAGGACGAGTGCCCGGACAAGCGTGGACGAGCCAACAGTGCACCTGGGTTTCCCTAGTAGCCAACGCTTCGCCGATTGGGCACCTTCGCACCTGGTGGAGAAGTACGTGTACGGTGTAGGAAGTACAGTAGTCTGGATAGACCATCGAGATGAGAGGAGGGCATTTCCAAAAGCTCACGAATAGACTCGTTCGGCCCTTCCCTCTCCCGTCGCTAGTCGTGCAAATCTCTGCCGGTGTGTGCTACTGTGTGCTACTGTGCGCCCCCATCATACCATCGCCACTAATCGTGCACTACGAACATGTCCGAAGGAGGCCAAGAAGGGTCAAATCTTTCGCTTCTGCATTCTGCATCCTTCAGCTGCCTTTTTGTGCCAAAACATACCACTGCACTCATCCGAGTTTAGTGCCTGAGACATACTCCATAGTAATAACACCGGACAACACACCGTCTTCAAATCGAGGCTTGCTCTGCGACTCCTCACCGAGCTAATGCACTCCCTGACTTGCTAATTGAGATTCGAGAGCAGCTAGGCGAAAACCACCATCCGCAACCTCCTTTCCCTTGATTCGCGTATCTGCGTCTCACGCGTCGTCCATTCGTCCAACGGCTCCAATGGCTACTTATCGTCCTCGCTTCACCTGTCTTGGTGCGGCCTATCGAGGCAGGGCAAGAGGGACGCCAACGCGGGGAAAGGCTTGACGTGGAATTTTTCTCCTCAAACTTGCAGCTGGTTCATGTCTCAACAGGGAAAGTAATTGGTGCTGCTATCTTACTATCTGGATGGCTTTCCCTTCACATCTCCACCTTAGCTGTGGATCATTGCTCTGAAAGATCTTGGGTCGGAGGGGGAGACACCCGGTATTGCGAGTTAGCCGCTCATCTCCGGAATATCTACACTTTCATCCTGTGCTTCGTGGCCAATGACACCAATGGCGGAGTGGCGCTAGCCCCTCAGTAGCTGTCCGCCTGTTCGAATGCAGCTTATGCAGCTTGTTTTTTTGCTCAGCTCTCGTGCTCTCTTTCCTTGCTCCTTGCATTTGACTCTTTTCTTCTACCTCTCCATTATCTCCCACGTGTACTTTCAAGCAATCGCTGCGATATGTTGCGCAGATTCTCCACCAAATTTGGCAAAAGTAGGAAAGATGAGGTGAATGGCGTCAATGGGACGAATGGTACCACGAGCTCGAACGGCATTCAAACGAATGGCAGCTATACCAATGGAGCCGAAACAAATGGAAGTTCAAGTGAAAAGCCAGGCCCGACTAAACGTGGTAGCTCTTTCGGCTTCACATCCAAGAAATCCAAGACTCAGGCTTCGGCTCTAAATGCAGACCATGCTGCTAGTAGAGCTGAGGTCGAGAGCGCTTTCGCGGACTATGCCCAGCTTATACATGCGTCGCGGCAACCATTGCCCAGCCAGTCCGGCATTGGGGTCGACGTCGATCATGAACAGCATAGCGGATTGCTATCAGATGTAAAGGCATTGGGTTTCAAGGACGTGCAGACCTTGATGGATGTCATGAAGAACAAAGCGACTGGTGACTTGCAAGATGACCACACATACTTGATGGAGAAAACAATCCAGGTGAGCCTGGGTCAACAGCTGACTTTTTGTGCTATACTGATGCCATCACAGCTCGTTGCTAAATTGCCATCCCATTCGAAGACTCGCGTCGATTTGACCAATGCCTTTATTGATGAGCTTTGGAATTCCTTGCAACATCCACCTTTGAGCTATCTAGGCAATAAATTCCAGTATAGGTCGGCCGATGGTTCAGGCAACGTCAGTTTGAGCGTGTGCTACTTCAAGCATAGATACTGACTGACACCAGAATATCATGTACCCCCATCTGGGTGCTGCGAATACTCCATATGCGCGATCGGTACCCCCAAATACTCTCACCACGGGTGCATTGCCGGATCCTTCTCTCATATTTGACAGCGTCATGGCGCGGAAAGAATTCAAGCCTCATCCCAATAAAGTCTCTAGCGTCTTCTTCTATTGGGCGTCCATGATCATCCATGATCTTTTTCAAACAGATCATCACGACTTCAACAATTCCCAGACGTCGTCTTACCTCGATCTCTCAACACTTTATGGGGACACTCAGGAAGATCAAGACCAAATAAGAACATTCAAGGATGGCAAGTTGAAAGCAGATTGCTTTTCCGAGGAGAGGCTTTTGGGTTTTCCGCCTGGCTGCGGCGTCATGCTTATCATGTTGAACCGTTTTCACAATTACGTGGTTGAGCAGCTCGCTTTGATCAATGAAAATGGCCGGTTTACCAAACCTAATGAAGGTCTCACGCATGAAATGGCTGAAAAGTCATGGGCGAAATATGACAATGACCTCTTCCAGACTGGTAGACTCATTACATGCGGGCTCTACATCAACATTACCTTGTACGATTATCTTCGTACTATCGTGAACCTGAACAGGACCAATACTACTTGGACCCTCGATCCACGCGCAGAGATGGGTAGGGTTTTTGGCAAGAATGGCACGCCAGCCGGTGTGGGCAACCAGGTGTCGGCAGAATTCAACCTTGCATACCGTTGGCATTCTTGCATTAGCGATAGAGATGATAAATGGACTCAGGAATTGTATAAAAAACTTTTTGGAAAGGAGGCTAAGGATGTGTCAATGCAAGAGCTCCTAATAGGCTTAAGTAAATGGGAAAAGAGTCTTCCCAGAGACCCTCAACAACGGCCTTTCGCGGATCTCAAGCGTGGACCCGATGGCAAATTCAATGACGACGAGCTTGTTGAGATTTTAACGAGTTCGGTCGAAGACTGTGCTGGTCGGTAACCTATGGCTTTTGAGTGCAAGACAATGTGTGCTGACTTTCGGCAGGGGCTTTCGGACCCAACAATATACCCACTTGTCTCAAGGCCATTACGATCCTTGGGATGCAGCAGGCAAGAGCATGGAATCTTGGATCTTTGAACGAATTCCGGAAATTCTTCCAGCTGAAGCCACACGAATCGTGGGAGGATATATGTCCTTCCGACCCCGACGCCGCTGAGCAATTAAAAAATCTGTAAGGCGTACACAACCCTCCTCTATAGGGTCACTGACATAAAGAGCGTAGCTACGAGCATCCCGACTATGTCGAGATGTATCCCGGTATGGTATCCGAGAGTGCCAAAGTCCCAATGGTCCCCGGTGTCGGCATAGCTCCCACGTTTATAATTTCGAGAGCAGTTCTTTCAGACGCTGTGGCACTGGTCCGTGGGGATAGGTTTTATACGATTGACTACAACCCTAGAAACCTGACCGCTTGGGGTTACAGTGAGGTTCAGTATGATCTAGCCGTAGAGCAAGGGTGGTAAGTCATTGCATTCGAATTATTTTCAAATGATTACCAGCCACTGTTTCGTGAAAAATCTGACCTCGGACAGTGTTTTCTCCAAGCTCTGCTTGCGCGCTTTCCCCAATCATTTCAAGGACAATTCAGTCTATGCTCATTACCCAATGACGATCCCAAGGTATGTGACCTCAGTCCTGCTCAGACCTCAGTCCTGCTCAGAGCATCGTTGTATTTATGACTCACCGTGTGCAGTGAGAATCGAAAGATCCTTCGTAGCCTTGGACGTGAAGACCAGTACACATGGGAGCGGCCTGCACGCATGCCACAACGTGTTGAGTTCACCTCTTATAAGGCCGCAAAATACATTCTAGAGAACTCGAAAGAGTTCAAAGTTGTCTGGACCGAACCTCTTGGCTATCTTATGCCACAAGGAGGGCTAGATTTCATGCTTGCAGGCGATACGCCATTTCATGTCAAGCAGCGGAAGTTAATGGGTGAAGCCCTCTACAGAGACAAGTGGCATCAGCAAATCAAGACTTTCTACGAGTACATCACTCAAAAATTACTTGTAGAGAAGAGTTGCAAGATCGCCGGTCTCAACCAAGTCGACATTACCCGGGAGTATGTAACAAATCCTGAATATTTGCAGACCTCGGAATTTTACTGACCTGTCGACAGCGTGGGCAACTTAGCCAATGTCCACTTCGCTGCAAATGTTTTCTCTCTCCCATTGAAGACAGAAGATCATCCTCGCGGCATATACTCTGAAGAGGAGATGTACATGGTGCTTGCCTTAATATTTGCTACCATATTCTTAGATTCCGAACCTGCCAAATCATTTCCTTTACGACTAGCTGCCAAAGCCGTCACGCAGCAGCTCGGCAAAACAGTGGAATCGAATGTCAAAATGGTCAACGCGACTGGTCTCATTGCTGGCATCGTCGATGGCATGCAGCACAACCATAGCCCTCTTCAAGATTATGGCGTGCACATGGTGCGTAGATTGCTTGAGAGTGGCATGGGCGTGAGTGAGATCACGTGGTCCCAAATCGTGCCGACAGCCGGAGCCATGGTCGCCAACCAAGCGCAAGTGGTAAGATCTTCTCGCAGAGCATCTTTGAACAATAATATCTGACATGGCCTTTAAGTTCACTCAAATGCTAGACTACTATCTGTCGGATGAGGGTAAAATGCATCTACCCACGATCAACAAGTGGGCCAAGACCGAGGGTCCGGAAGCTGACGCCAAACTGCTCCATTACGCAATGGAGGGAATCAGACTTAACGGCACATTCGGCTCATATCGACAATCCACCGTGTCGACGACCATAGATGATAACGGCCGACCAGTAAACGTCAAGCCTGGCGATAAAGTCTTCACGAGCTTCGTTAGTGCAAATCGCGAAGCCGATTTCTTCCCTGAGCCGAACACGGTCAAGACTGATAGGCCACTGGAAAACTACATCCACTATGGATTGGGTCCCCATGCTTGTCTTGGAGCGGAAGCAAGCAGGGTCGCTTTGACAGCGATGCTCCGGGTTGTGGGTCGACTGGACAACCTGCGGAGAGCTCCAGGTGCACAGGGCCAGTTGAAGAAGATTTCCCGACCAGGGGAATTTGACGTCTACATGAGAGCTGATCATGGAAGTTACTGGCCCTTTCCGACAAGTGAGTTGACCATTTGAGCGCACATGCGAAGCCTTCACGCTGACTATTTCATGTAGCTATGAAGATCAACTGGGATGGGGATCTAGCGCCCTTCAAGAAGATGTAGTTGTTATGGACCCTGAGAAGAAGAAGACAGAGATATGCAAATGCAAGCGAAGATACCATGTACCATGTGCTATTATTGTCTGGTTATGCGACATGATGTTGCTGGAATTATTGGCTTCTCACCCGTTGGAAGATAAAACAGTATGAGTACTTAATGATCTGCTATGGCGATCCCCCAACCTTATCGACGAATGAGTGATTGCGTATGATCTTGCCCGTAAACTCGAGCCGGGTGTTGTCCTGAATGCGAGAAATCGTTGATGAGAAGGGAGTGTCAACATAAAGTATCCAATGATATTTGAAAGGGGTCCGTGACAGGGGAACAGTGGTGGATGACTTAGCAATAGACAAGTGTGCAATCATGGAATTGTGAGAATTGGATGAGCGTCATGGCCAATCGGAAAAACATCCGCCGAGAAGACCGAGCAATCTCTATCTTTTACTTCTTACTCTCTCGCACGACTTCCGTCGGGTAAGTCAACCACTTTGCTTGGAAATCAAACTCACGTTCTCTGCAGGCAACAAACCATTCGGTCGGGTCAGAGATAGTACGATAGTATACAGATACAAGCAAGTAAGTCGCAGATCACTGATCCTCAGGGACCCAGGGACCGGGGGAGTGACGTACCCTATCGAATTGAAAAGCTCTCTTCTTTTCCCTGGATCCGCCCGCCTTCTTCGGCTGGGGCGGCCTCACTAGGACTTTCGGCTCTCTAGGTCACCCGCTGCACCCTCGGGGCAAGAGCGAATCAGCCAACAACATCCTTCTAACATCCTTCACTTCCGCCACACAACCCTCCTAAAACGCCTCTAGGGGCTTTAGAAACCCCCCCCCCCCCCCTAGG
>NAPT01000367.1:0-28717 GCA_002927785.1 Cladonia uncialis
CTCCCGGGGGTGTCCCGGGGGGATGTTCTAGGGGATGCTCTAGGGGCTACTTAGTATGCGCAATAGAGGAATTTTAATCACAAGATGGTAGATACTTCTAATTACTAGACTTCAGCTACTAATTATAAGTACCTTCTTATGAGCATTGATTTTCTAAGGACCACTACCACCCAAGTTAAAATGTAAATAATAAATTCACTAAGATCCGGAGTTGATACTTCTGTTTATTAGGCTATATCTATGTAATTTAGGTACCATCCCATGGGTGGTTGCGCGGTTTTGCGCTTTGCACTTTGCGCTTTGCGTTTTGGGTTTTGCGCGCGTTGGCCCACTGCTTAATATGCTCCGCCGTCCTATTCTTTAAGTATCTTGCCTAACGATACGCTTGGTGCCCGACTTCGACTTCTAGTGATATAAACCTCGCCAGCATGAGCGCGTGGATGGATCTTGGATATAGAAGATCGCAACTAGAGTCTGCATAATGCTAGGCGACAGCCTCCACTACACGTCTCTTGACCATTCCGCGATCGACATAATATGAGAGAATCTCAGTTATTGTTGTTGTCATTGCTGTCGCTGTTAACTATCATCTGTTTAATAATATATTGAGGAACGGTACGCGCAATAGCTTGCCTATGAGAGCTTAGGAGAAAGGTGGAATAACGCTGTCAATAACGAAGATCCAAAGTTCTGGATAGACTTCTCAGAAAGAAAGACTGTCCCCTCAAGGCTATTGGTGGTCATCTTACGGTATGAAAAGAATGGTCCAGTATTAAATGTTTCTGCTAAAAGATCTGCAACAGGACTAAATCGAGTGCTTTTCAATTATGTTGAAATTATATAGTGATATTTGAACTTTATATTTCAAATGTGTCGTTAAAAAGTGTTGAGGTTTCG
Source organism: Cladonia uncialis (assembly GCA_002927785.1). Taxonomy (NCBI): domain Eukaryota; kingdom Fungi; phylum Ascomycota; class Lecanoromycetes; order Lecanorales; family Cladoniaceae; genus Cladonia; species Cladonia uncialis. The sequence continues at coordinate 898 of NAPT01000367.1, forward strand.
TAGTGTAGTGGTTCATCACATTTGGTTCTGAGTCATTCAATTTCCAAATAACCCCGGTTCGAGTCCGGGCGAGACCTTTGACACATTTTATTTTTTGCCTTGGCTATTCGTGACACTCCCATCAACATAGCGCAGTATATGCCCTAAAGGCCATAGCAATATAATACGAATAGAAATAAGAAATTTTTGCCAATAGCAGGTGTTGGATCCTGCTGGATGTATGAGATGGAGGAATAATTTGTATGAATAATCTGAGGAGCCAGAAATGAGGCTTCTCATATGCATGATGGGGCCAACACCTATGAGTGTCAAACGTGAGTGTTAGAAGACGCTAGAATGGTGTCAAAGGAAATGGCAAGTGGCAAATAGCATACTGATTGTCTAACAGCAGGTTTCGCTGATCACAGGTATCTCGGATTGAGTCATCCGGATTCAGCTCAAGATTCTTGTTGTCTACAAGCCGCCTTACAGACTTGTTTCGGAGATTGGAGCTATTTACCGCTAAAGCTACGTAGCAAGCCCGCAGTCGCTAACCTTGGGTATCATGCAATCATTATGTCACACGCATCATGATACATAAAACCCGCTATTGCCTCCGCTGTTGCCCAAAACCGCCTTGCCCGAAGCTGGCTCCATCACTGAAAGGCGCAAATGGTAGTCCCTCCTGGCTAAACGGCAGAGGAAAGCCTGGAGGTGGGGGGCTCATAAAGCCCGGAGGTGGCACACCGTGGCGATTGACTTGCATACCGATCTGATTGATATTATTGGGGAAAAGTCCAGGGGGAAAAGCATTCTGGCCGCGTGAGGGAACTTGAATCCCAGGCGGCGGAACCATACCTGGGCGTTGAGGTTGTATGTGCTGACCATAGCCTTGGGGCATTGGTTCCAGTCCTGGAGGTCGTTGTATCCCTGGAGGATAGTTTGATTGTGGGGGCGCTCCAACTGGCGAGGGCCGTTGCGGTTTGCCTGGATCAAAGAAACCGGGGTAAGGACCTCTCCGCTCAGACCCAGGATTCAATTTATCTCGAGGCATAGCATCGTCGTAGAAACCTGGTGGAGGGCCCATAGAGGGCGGCTGCTGTGGCGCTTCACTCGGCGATATCATCAGATTAGAGAAAGGCAACAAGCCAGGTGTCGCATCTTGGGCAGTCCGACGCCCATTAGGATTCGGCTGGCTTAGATCTTGACGGCCCTGCTGTGGTTGCTGCATGAGCTTCAATAGAAATTCGCTATCCTTTGTCTGTGGCACAGCGTTGCCTTGTGGCGAGCCTGTCTTGAGCAGACTGAATAAGTCATTTTTCTCTCCAGCCCGGGGTGATTGAATGGGAGGCGATGCTGGCACCTCTCGCTGGCCCTGGACGCGAGGAGGAGTGACCTTTCCATTCTGCGGCTGCTGCTGGTCAAGCAATTTTAAGATCCGTTGGAAGCCTTCCTTGTCCTCATTCGATGAATCTTGGGTTTGAGCGGAAAATAATAGAGGTGGTTGTGCTTGAACAGCCTCTGGCTCTGGTCTGGGGTTGAAGAATCCGGTGAATTTCGAAGGCTTCGATGATTTAGCTCCTGTGTTCGCTGTAACCTGGGGCACCTCGTTTTCTCTGTTGCTCGTAATTTCTTTGCTCATCTTAGGTTCATGCCATAAACCAAAAAACCCATCGAAACTTGAGTCAACGACCAAAGGCGCGTCAACCTTGACTTTGCTAGAAACTACTCCACTCCCTGAGTGAGTGGGTCCATGACTGGGCCGTTGCTCTACTGATGACAATGGCGTGTCTTGTGTAGCACTATTACCAGATTTCATCGATTTCTTCCATTTCTCAAAGTCTTCTGATGTTTTCACCTGAGTCTGCTCTTCAGCTTCAGGTGCGTCCATCCACTCAGGATCCGTCTCTTGTTTCGTGCTCCGACCCCAGTCACGGTCTGCTCCACGAGTATTCCTCCTGTCCCAGTCCCGATGTCCGCCAGCGCCAGGATCTTCGAGTCCGTCCTCGTCCTTGTGGCTTTCATCCCGATACCAAGATGGTTCGTTGCGGCCTCTTCCAGGGAGACCACGACGCGCTCCGCTTTCTACTTCAGCATCGCGGTCACCATCGCGTCGATGGCTGTCAAACCCTCTTTGCATCCTGGGTTCACGCCCACCTTCTTTATCACGGTCATAGTCCCGGTCACCATTTCTGCGGTATTGTCGTTCGCCATCCTCTTGTCCCAACGCTTTTGGTTGCCGAGCATTAGACCAAAGATCGCTGTCATCTTTCACGCTTCGCCTATTGGTAGCAGTCCCTGGTCTTGTGTCACGAGGTCTCTCCCCGTCCCGTTCTGGTCTCTGCCCGTCTCTCGAATATCTGTCTCTAAAGTTGCTGCGATCACCCTTGACACCGGGCTCCTCGTGGTTTGTAAAACTCGATCGCGGAGGAGCATCAAAATTTTTGTTTGCGTTTCCCCTACCTGAAGCGGAAGCGAACGCTGTCTTCGGAGGTCCGAGGACAATGTCTTCAGGAACTTTCCAAGACTCACGTCAGCGGAATTTCAAGGAGATATGGTAATTTGGCGCATACCGTTTGTGGACTTAGTTCTCGCTTCGAACAGCGGTCTCCGAGTGGTAGCACCATCGCCAGCGAAAGCCTCTTCATTCTTTCCCTTGTTCGCAGTTCTTCTGGGAGCCTGATTTTGGGCTTGATTCTGTTCGACTATTGGCCTTGGATGACTGTTAGCCTGAAGAATTCACTTAGTGTGGCAACCAGCACCTACCCCATCCATTCCTCGACTGGAGGCAAGCCCGGAGGCTTGTGGACCAGAGGAGATTCACGTAGTCTGAGCAACTCTTCTTGAGAGTATGAGCGAGCCATGTTGCGGGCAGTTTATGTATATTGATATGATAAAGTGAAGCTCATGAGATGTTATGAGCACAGAAATTAGTGGTCAGGATATTGACTTCGTAGGTGTGTTAACACGGTAGAGCAGGGCAATTTGGAGGGGCGCATGGGCAGGGCGTCAGCATTGAAGCTCCTCAAGTAAGCTAGATATAGCTATGTCTGGAGGTAACTCGCTAAGCTCATGTGAGGGATGTCATTCTATGGAAGCTTTGTTGGGAATCTAGGGTTCAAAGGCTCTAGAGGTCGCGTGAGTCGGAGCGTGGAGGTCGCAAATGCAAGTCTGAGCTATAGACTAATGCTGGGTCACGATGCTGTGCTGGAGCATGTAAGAATAGCGGTTGATAGAGTGGACGATATTGTGGTGTTTTGGCCAAAAGCAGCATCAAGGTGCTTGCAACTGTACGCATGTTCGTAGGGCTGAATCACGCTAGTCCCAATTCACTTCCCACTTTGCCACTCATTGCCGAGGCGACTGTGTGCATCGTATCTGTCAAATCATTTCTGGCAAGTTGGGTCAGCAAGTCGATGTTTTGTCTCAAGCAAATGCCACAGTCTCTTATATGTGCCCTTCGAATCTAAATGGAAGATCCGTTTGAAACCTTGTTTAAACTTTTGATATTCCAGTGACATTTTCGTATCATGATGGATCCTTCAATTGACGCACAAGATTACGGTGCGTTCTGTTTCAGACGGAGATCATTATGGCCTTTTCATATACTCGTCACCCAATACCGCAATGTACCTGATCAACCATTTTTGATACACAAGTTTCATTGTATTCAATTGTACTCGTGACCAAGCATTCATTACGTTCCGCACGTGCAAGTCGTCGAGTATTCCGATGTGAATGTTGAGGAACATGCTGTCTGTCTGTAGTAAACAATCTGGCCACCATCTGCCACCAGCGTCAGCACTCAACATGGAAAAGAACTTGATGAATGGAGGACTTACCACTCCAAATTGTCCCGTCACTACCTACAGCTGGCTGCCCATTACTTTGCGGTGGTCCAGTCTGAATATCAAAATGCACGCTACAGTCCGAACTATCCTTGTAATCATCGCTAGTACTACCACACCATTGACTTCCACTACTATAACAAGCATCAACGATCTGAATAGTGAGTGTCGAGCCAGCAGCAACGCCGCCCGAGTACGCGTTGAAGCCACTTGTGGAGAGCTCGTAGCAAGTACCACAGGCTGTTCCGCAATTCGGCTGACCAGCACTGTTGAGTTGACCATGAAAGATTCTTTGGTTGACAGCGCCACTATAGACCCCGCTGCCGCCGGCCCATTGCCACGATGTATTGCCGCAGTCGCAGGCGGAGCCCATCCAGCCATAGTACTACGCAGTGAGTGAGTAGCAGTCCACGAGAAAACATTGGACAAAGTTGATGCAAAGCTTACCGATGTAGAAGCCACGCCATCCCAACCGCTGGGGGCAATGGTGCTACCGCAACTGCCCTGGGTTGCAGATTGTGTGCCCGCACTATCTGAGCTGGAATCTTGGTCTGGCGTGGTGGACGAACCGGTGCCGCTATTTGAAGTGAGACCTGAATTGGATACGGCCGCCACTGTGCTTGAAGCTGCAGCAGCTACCACAGGCTGAGAAGGGGTCGAATCGGTAGAAGGCAAGGTGCCAGTGGCCTGGTCACCGGGCTGTTGACACACCCATGATGGGTCAGCAGCCCAAGAATTGTCGACTTCCTCACGGCATTGTGAGTATGCTGATAGTTCTCCAGTCAGCGTTTCCATCGACAGGCAAGATAACGAGAACACGCTACGTACTATCGTCTTTGCAAATGCATTCGGAACCTGATACGCACGGCAACGGTCCATCAATGCCTTGACTCGGGAAATTGCAGGCACCCCAGAGCGGTACTGGTCCTTGTCGAGGCAATAGTCTTGCAGCTGCTTGGACACTCATGAACTGGGCACTTAGGAGGAGTAGAACAAAGCTAATGAACAACATTGTGAAGAAGCACTTGTAAAACTAGTGGGTGTGTAAACGATTGAGACTTTGGACGAAAGCAATGATGTGACTGGATTAGGCTGCCTGCGCCAAGTAGAGAGTTCTCTTTGGGTTGACTCTAATGGACTTCTCGAAATTCAACAGCCAAACGACAAATGAAAGGCTTTAATATAGACATCTTAAGGCTCAGGAGATGAGCGAATCCGCAGATGGAAGACCTTTGTTGTCCCCGTGGAACGGAACCAGAATCGTATGCCACACTGCTACGCACGGGATACGTTCATACGCAGGACGTCGCAGGAAAACTTTTGATTCTGTAGGAGTGATACGGGAACGGTATAGATATGCAGACGATGGCACGCCATTCACAGCACAAGGGCTGAAAAGAGCCTTTGCCCATTGATAACTGATTCCGTGAATCCCTTTGGCGCTAACCCCGTCTCGCAATCCAAGCTCAACCTACGGTTCTGATGCATTATCGTGCCGAGCGTTTCGAGCGGTCTGAAGACGGCCTATAGTGTACTTACAGCCACAGTAGTATCTCATACAAAGGGCGAAGCATTGATCGACATATGCCTTTGTTGGTTATACGGTTGAACGTGGAAGCATATCATCCCCAGTCCGAGCTATGATGAAAACAAAGAGTGTGGGTTTAGGATGGTAAGAATCGAATGCGATGTTTGCCGGTCGTGTCTGATTAGAAATCACTTGCATAGCTTGAGACCCCAGAACCTGGTGTGGTGACGGCTCTAAACCGTGAGTAATGGCTAAAACATGAATGCCCGGACCGAGAGTACGATTCATTGAGATGATAGGTGCCATAAACTAGACTAACATTCTCAAACGTTGCATACCGCCTAGCTGAATCGTATCAAGTTCCTTGCTACGCCTCCACATGATTATTGCGTACGGTGGGAAACCTCTTGCATCCTACTCCTCCTTAAGGGCTTGGGGGCCACTAGGTTGAAAGTACGAAGCAGTGCACTTCGATCCTAATTTTCAGCCTGAGTTGTGGCTAGAAACGCCCCACTTTCTGCGGTAGGTATGACTTGGGCAGGGAGTCTTACCTGGAATTAAACATGACCTTTGCAACTCCTTGTCCTATTGCCATGAGTGGGGTCTGTGTTTCACGTCGAGATACTTGCTGCGCCATTTGTTCCCACTTCTACAGCTTCACAGAAGAGGAAGTCACCTCAATGTAACCCACATGCCCAGTTCGTAATGAGCATGACGTTGAACCCTCGTGTTTCAGGATCTTGACAGACGGGTCGCATGAATCTTTGAAACCCACGAAAATTCCCCGAGCCGCGTGGGATGTGGGGTCCGTGAACACTAAATCTTTCGGCATGAATCTCCGAAAAGTGCGTCCTAGCAAAGCCAATGAAGCCTAGCAATTGTTCACCCTTCTGACAGTCGAATAGTGTCTAGTGTGGAAGACAAAGTCCCATCGCTCCAATCATTGACGTAACCCTGATCACAAGTTTCATATAGCCTCGACGCCAACGCTCTAAGCCTAGCTTTTCCCAATTCATAAGTACCCTTCCGTCTAAGACAAGACACAATCCAGCTGATGACTGCGCATCGAGTGATGAGTGTTGTGCTCCCTTCAACATACGTGCATCGGAACAGAAGGTCTAGGATTTTTTCAAAACAAGGCTCTGGAAATGAAGGGGATGCACACAGCGACAGAAGCCGTTCAAAGATATTGCAATGACGATATATCTCCATGTCCTGTGCATTTCTTAGATCAAGTCATGATGGAGGGACTCGAATACTTACTGCTGGAGTGCGAAGACCATCAACTAAAATGTTAAGCAACCAAGCAACTTCCTGATAGTGAGCTTCATCTTCCGTTGGAGGGGTCAATAGTATTTTCTCGACCCAATATGACGGTAGCTTTTTCACATTCCACTGAGGTCCTTTGTTCAAGAACTTGTTCGCTTTCACATACATGAAATGCAGAGGATCAAGCTCGACCAGAAGCAATTGTGCCGCAAGCGCTCCGGGAAAGTAGGGGAGAGGAGTATCAGCTATCGCGACCCTCGCTGTCTCAGCCAACTCTCCAGTAAGCATATAGATCTGTAACCATTCGCGATCCCCTGCGCTCTATAAATCGTAAGATAAGGTTGGGAAGAGTTGAGGCCCTAGCTTACCTCGAGCTTCCTCATCAAGGCTTCGACGCTGCTTAGTGCCTGCTTGCGAATCTCGGCATACTGTGAGCAGAGGCATAAGAACAAGTCTCCAATGGTTCCTTCTGAAATGGCGTCGTCTATATCTTCACGAGACCATTTATTAAGCCCAGGATGATCTTCGTCCTCTTGTGGAGGACCTGATGGCACTAGATTTGTCGAAATTGCTGGCGTTTCCAGCTGTGTCCGAGTATTAAGTTTCGTAACCCGTTCTTCATTATTGACAGCAGCTACTTTGATCTTCTGTTCAGATATCCCAAACTCCAGAGGATCTTCCCAGCCGCTTCTGAAGATTCGCCCGCACGCCTTGTCCTCTGTCTTTGTTCCAATCCGACTTTTGATCTGTGAAAGGAGATTTGCGGTTCCACTGTCATGCATATCGCCACCATTGTAGCTCAATGTTAATCTCACCGCCGCAACATAGCGTATTAACCAAAACGACACGTTTTGGAGGGTCGCCGGGTCCACGCTTCTAGCAAGGAAAGGCCATTGCTCCATCACAGCTACTAAGAGCAAGTCTATTTTAACATCACTGGTGTCAAAATTGCTCTCCTTGGACAAAACGAGACTGCTGGCTAGGTCGTAGTAGTGGATCGAACCTCTCACAAGTCGTAAAATACAATTGTCGAGAAATTCAAAGACATTGTCGGAGGCTTTCCATGATCCAAAATCTTGCAGGCTAAGGTTCAAAGCATTCAGTGAGTGACGTGAATTTAATATCTGGCTCTCAATTGCAACTGACTCCACCACCTCATTGTAATTCTGCAAGCAAGAATCTGCCCGGCTCTGGTTACGATGAATCTTGAGGAGCATCGTGAATGGTGATAATTGCATAGAAGCTAATGAGAAATTGGATCAGCTGGACACACCTAATGCATGTATTTGTACGTACCTGGCTTATGGAACCACTGCATCGTTGGTGAACGATGTGCAATTGCCAGTAGATGCTCAAGCTCGAGGAGCAGCATACCAGTCTCTCCGAGTCCTTCGCCATGCGAGTCCTGACTATCCAACGCGGTCAACAACGCCACAGAGATGTCAAACTTTTGTTCCAAGGCAGGCTGGGGCAAAACCTCGTAGAAAAGACCTAGTAGACGAGTGATACATTCTAGTAGCATTACATTGTCCCTGGGACAGCTTCGAAATTGGGAAATGACACTCTCTATATCGGGAACACGTTCGCAGAACTCGTTTGTAAGGTTTGAAGTAGACTGGCTCCAGGCGGCAGCACACCGTTCTTCGATCGCGCAGGCCTGCGTCTCTCTGCATATCCTGAGCAGTCTGGAAAATTTCTCAAATGCTGCAGTCAAGATTCTGATAGCTAAGAATTTGACTAAATCAGTACTCTGATTTAAGCATCGTGTCATCACTTTCTTGGTCAACGGGTGCGGTATGATGCTCTCAATGATCCTATCGTATAATGCAGGCACAGCATCAGTAACACTTTTAGGTCTAAGTATTTCCGGCAGTGGGATTTGCACCGTCGCGAGCAGAAAGGCCGAATAGCCGACCCAAGTAGCAGTAGCTTTAGGATCGAAAGAAAACGCTTTACGCCTCAAAAAGTAGTCTGGTACCAGCTCCGGCGTCTTTCGGAAGACAGCGATTACCAGATCACTTTGCGCTACATTCGCGTGCGGACGCAGCATTTGTAAGAATGAAGAGAGCTTGCCGTTCCCGATGGTGGTCTGGTCACCCCCATAAGACCTGTTCGACCTAGACAAGTTTTGTGTGCTCACTGCATACATGTCGATTCTCGCGAGACTAGCATCTGGGTGGCCTTCGTTAAGCGGATCTAATACACCATAGCCGGGTGCAGTACACATAAAAAGAAGGAATTCATGAACCGTTTTCTGAACACTTCGATTGTCCTTAGAGAGGCTAGAAGCCTCCTTATAGCTATAGAGTGTAGCGACACGACCCAGAACCCATTCGTTGAAGAAACGGCTCTTAGCAGCGAGACTTATTGCAGAATCCAAGGCCACGTCTTCTTTGAGCACTTCAAGCAACCCAAGTACGATATCTGGCGGATCTTCTGCTATATCCTCAAGCCAAGCGCGGACAACCCTCCCTTGTGCTAGAATGTACATCTTGGCAGTAGGGCTTTGTAAGCGGAGATTGGCATGCAGATATCGGAGAGCACATTCTCTAAGGGATAACCCTTTACGGCTCTTGGGCTCGTCTCCTTGTGCGTTCTTCCGTACACCCAGGAAAATTTCGAGGCGCTTGAAAGTTATTTCTCGTTGGCGAAACAGGCTTCTGGCCGCGTGACCCCCATCAAAGGACATAATCTCGGTCAAAAGTCTCAGACACGGTGCTACAACATACTCTTTCGTTTTATTGACACTGAGGCCTTTATCAAAGAGTTTGACTTGATCATCGTGCAGAAGAGTTCTGCAAAGATGGTTGCCCCACTCTCGAAATTCAATCAAGCTAGCGATCGATTTTAGGAGCAGCGCAAGAACGGCAGCAACAGAGGAAAACAGATTCTCAACATTTGATTGAGCCGAAAGATGCCACGTCTTGATTACATCTGCAAGATACGTGGAATTCTCCTCATCGTCTGAAGGTGGTTGAGAACGTAGATATTCTAGCAGCAATTCTCGTTTGGCGGATCGATCATCACTTTCCTTGCCATAGGCAATTGAGTTTAAGAAATGCTTGAAGGACAGAATTTCTATTCCAATGTCAGTATTATTCTCTCGATGTGGATGTGTTGAGCAATACTTTGTCTCGTGCGAGGTCCTGCATCCTGCTCAAAAGACAGTAGCAAGCTCAAATCTTTGGACGTTTGTACAGTGTGAATTCCCGCCTTCGATGCCAAGTCTTCTGTTATTTTCTGCCGTTTCCTGTGAGGACTCTCGTCATCAGAGTCCTCTTTGTGTTTGGCCATGTTTCTTTTCTTATGGGTGATGGCTAGCTAAACTTCAAAGAGTACTTTGAGTTCCGAAGGAATATCAACCTTTAGAGCGGAACTCCATTCCGCACAAGAAGTCTTGGCACAACACGCGAACCGATAAGAATTGCTTCTCTGCCAATTACCTCATACTCTACCAATGGCAGTGCCACGGAGAGTACTCACCAACACCCCGTGACAATGCAATGACCACCCGCGACTCCATTTGATTCAATCCTTCGGTGCATGCACAGCATGATGTGCAATGGCTCAAGCAAGCTGCTTGCCCGGTTCCACAGCTCCCCGTCATTGTCAAGATCTCACACTCTAACGCAAACATCGCGATTGAGTGCTCAAAGATACCTCTCAGTCAGTCGCCGCCTGGAGTTATTCGAGGGATGCTACAACCAAAGCCCTAAGCTCGAACCATGGCGTCGGACGTACCGCTTGTCCACTCGACCTAAGGTGATTAGATCAATCACTACTCAAGCGCTCCCTCAAAATCGTGGTCCCGTCTTCCGTTTCTTCTACCGTTTCTTCGCCTACGCGGGTGCATTCATATTGATCAGTGGCGGCCTGGTGGTGGCCTTCTTTGTATACGATGCGTCAACATACCGTGAAGATCTCTCCTATACGGACATACCGGTTTCAGAGCACGCCCTTCAACCCAGAAGAGGAGGCCCAAAAAACCTGCCAATAGCTGAGGTACTCGTGGATGACGACGACTGTCCTGACAACTCACGAATAAAACACAAACCCAAGCTAGTCATTCTTGGGAGCGGCTGGGGTAGTGTGTCTCTGCTAAAACAATTGAAACCGGAAGAATACCATGTCACTGTCATATCCCCTGTCAATTACTTCCTATTCACCCCAATGCTGCCGTCAGCAACAGTTGGCACGTTGGAAATGCGATCCTTGGTAGAGCCAATCCGTCGAATCGTCCAACGAGCCAAGGGACATTTTCTGAAAGCCGAGGCAGTCGATGTGGAACTATCCGAGAAGCTGGTGGAGGTGCAACAAACCAATTCCAGAGGGGAAGTAGACCACTTCTATGTCCCTTATGACAAGTTGGTCATTGGCGTGGGTAAGTGGTACTTCGTCTTGTAATGGTCCGTGGCTAAAAGTTTTCAGGCGCTACTACCAATTCCCATGGTGTCAAAGGCCTTGAACACTGCCATTTTCTCAAGGATATAGATGACGCACGGTTAATCAGAAATAGAGTGATGCTGAATCTGGAGCAAGCCTGCATGCCCACTACATCTGATGAGGAGAGGCGACGCCTTCTATCTTTTGTTGTTAGTGGTGGAGGGCCAACAGGCGTAGAATTTGCGGCTGAACTTTTCGACATGCTGAACGAGGATTTAGGTCGTTCATTTCCGAAAATCTTACGGAACGAGATATCGGTGCATGTCATTCAGAGCAGGGGCCACATTTTGAACACGTACGATGAAGCGTTGTCGCGCTACGCCGAAGCTAGGTTCGAACATGACCAAGTAGAGGTCTTGACGAATTCTCGGGTTAAAGAGGTCCAGAAGGATAAGATACTATTCACTCAAAAAGATGAGAATGGTGAGACGGTCACCAAAGAGCTACCAATGGGGTTTTGTCTTTGGTCGACTGGCGTCTCGCAGACAGACTTCTGCAAACGCATCGCTGCTAAGATCGAGTCTCAGAATAACAAACACGCTTTAGAAACCGACACACACCTCCGACTCATCGGTGCACCTCTCGGCTCCGTTTACGCCGTTGGAGATTGCTCAACCGTTCAGAACAATATTGCCGACCATTTGGTTCATTTTCTTCGTAGCCTTGCCTGGGAAAAGGGCAAAGACCCAGAGAAGGTGCAGATCACATTCTCAGAATGGCGTACTGTCGCCCAGCGAGTTAAGAAGCGCTTCCCGCAAGCGGCAGACCATCTACGACGATTAGACAAACTTTTTGAGCAGTACGACAAAGATAAAAGCGGTGAGTGCTCGCACCCCGTTGTTCAATGCTATAGTTGTTCAATGCTATAGTTGCTAAGTTTCCGGCAAAGGCACACTGGACTTCGGAGAGCTTCATGAATTACTTCTCCAGATCGACTCGAAACTCACTTCGCTTCCAGCAACAGCTCAGCGAGCCCACCAACAGGGACAGTACCTTGCCCGCAAACTCAACAAATTGGCGCAGGCGGCGCCAGGCATGACAGCTAATGAAGTTGACTATGGCGACTTAGATGACGCTATCTATAAGCCGTTCGAATATCGTTACCTCGGAAGTTTGGCTTACATTGGCAATTCTGCTGTTTTCGATTTTGGAAATGGCCTCAGCTTTAGTGGAGGCTTGCTGGCTGTGTATGTGTGGAGAAGCATCTACTTTGCCCAGAGTGTGAGTTTAAGGACGAGGATACTGCTCGCTATGGATTGGAGTAAGAGGGCTCTTTTTGGTAGAGGTACATCAGCCATCATCAAAATGGGAGCAAGTCCGATGCTAACCAAATGTTAGACATGATGAGCTACTAGAGCAGGAACAAGGTCTGGCACTGTAAGCATGGAGCGGGTGGTACATCAAAGTTGGTATTGGAACTCATCACCACGAGCGCGAGATATCCTATCATTACTATTCTTAACTATGCTGGCAAAAGGAGCTGCTTTCGATATTGAGACCCTGAAAGTGGCCCAGTGTTTTCAAACTGCGTATCTCAAACCCCTCAACAGCTAACATTGACAAGCAAGTATACTGTTTCACCTCGACTAATTCGAGATCGGTACTATTCTCCACGTATTTACCATGGAAGTATGAGAATTAATATATTCCGTCAACATTCAAGCAGACATTACACATCTCCGATTACAACATTCTACTAAGTTAGACCCGTTCAACGAGCGCTATTACAGCATCCTCCTGCATGATGCACCCTTAAAACCACACCTCATGCCACAACCCCACGTCCTCCAATTGCCCCACAACCTCAAGCAGCAGCCGCAGCCTCCCCCATGGCATCCGAAAAAGGAGTATCGGATATCTCTAGGTCCGGTATACCCCATGCTTGGGCTGCGGCTTCCATTTCATCGTCGTCAAGAGGTTCCATCTCAAAAGGAGGCTGAGGTGAGCGTTTGCCAAGTGCGAGCAGGCTTGTCAATGCGCTGCTCGTTGCGCTGAATGTTGGTAGGGATGTGGTTGAGACCGTGAAGAGAGCAACGGTGAGTGCGGTGGCTTGGAGGTGGAGACGCATGGTGTGAGAGGTGTTTGCGGCTTCTTTTGCTTGGCTTTGTGTGGGTTGAGGAAGAAGGTGTATTTAAGGTGGGTGTGGAGGAGTTGCGGAGGGAGAGGAAATGAGCTTTTATATTGCATTTGCATGCAGTGATATGGACTCTACTGTGTCTGGCCTCATCATCGGCCCCGTTTCATTATGTTTGACCATCGTTACTCCAACCATCGACAGACGCAGACCCTGTGTGGTGGTTGTATCATCTCCAGCAGTGGCCCCCAATACGGAGGCTCAAACGCGGCATCGAGCCATGAAGGGGCTCCTTCTGCCACGCTCATTTGTGCGCGTCTTCTGTCTCAGCATACAGGTGTTTGAGCATAACTCGATTGATCGTTCTCTGATGCTATGATGTTGTTCCCAATGGTCTGGCAGGCCTCGTTCACACGGCTTTTAGCTGGTTCTACGATATCCCGAACGGAACGGCGATGACAGGAGATGACGGTTTTCCGTAGCGACAGCGTGATGAGACAGGGTGTCTTAACTAAATCGTGCCCGTACTTGGAGTTGTATCAGACTGGATTGACATTGACCGGCTTTACATCATTGGTTTTTAGGTGCCTCCAACTTGCAATGCCAATACTGTTAACGAAAGTCTTCGGGCATTCAGCTGGATGTGTGAAGAATAAATGAACTTGAAGTAAAGTCTAGCAGAGACGGTTGTTAGCACGCCATAGACATTGTCGCTTTCGGCTTGTATTATCTGGTCAAAAAACATCTTATACGATATAACACAGCTACCTCAAACATTGATCTACAAGATTGTCCTAGATTCATGTTAATGAGCTGTCTATGTGAGGGTTATTCGTTCATTACAATAGGGCACAAGGTGAATTTTGTCTCCAATTGTTATGAATGGATTGACCGTTTTTCTCGACCCTCCCTACCGAGCTTATCACCAGTCCTTCCCGTCTGACTCCGTGTCGTCCGTACAATAAGACTCTTCCCACACGGAGGCTTCCTTGTACTGCCCCTGGAAGCAGGTAAGGTAGGTAGTAACCCAATAATACCCTCGTCTGCAGAAGTTCAACACAGCAACCCCGAAATCGCTAACACGCTCCCACCACGACCTCCCGAAATCCAAAACCTCCATCTCCCTTGGCCAGTCTTTCACAAACTCTCTCTCCTTCTCATCGATATCCGCCTCACTCCAACCCGCCTTCCTCAGGATCTTGTTAATAACTGGGTTCTTCAGTGTTGCATATTGCATCACATTATCATACTCTCTCTGCGCCAAATCCATCTTCAGTCTCGCGTACTCCTCTCGCAATCCGTCATCCACTCGCAACGTCTCCCTCAGCGCGAGACAACTGCGCAGTGGCAGACTTCCTTCCGCAACTACATAAACGTTCCTTGCGGGCTCCACTTCGTAGAGTTTGAAGCTCCATCGGCCTTTCACGCCGCCATCACCAATGTAGTGATAGCCGCCTTGTCGAGCGCCCCAGCCTAAAGCGTCTTTGACTTCCTGCAGGCGAGTCATAGTGAAGTCGGCGCTAGGAATGACGACGAGGATGTCGATGATGGGTTTGGCTACCAGACCGGGAACGGATGTGCTTCCGACATGTTCGATCGAGAGAATGGGGATGCTCTCTTCGGCTAGGTCGCTGGCGAGTTCATCTTTGATTGCTTCGAACTGGGCCGGCCATTCCGCATCGTATGCGCTAATTGTGATTTCCATGTTGGGGCGTGCTGGAGCTGGACAATCCTGAGTTTTGAAGGGGTTGAGGGTCCCCTGTCGCTTGTCGTGTATCCTAGTGCAGCTTGCTGTCCTGCTGGGTCGTCTGTGTATAGCTAGTCTTTCGTCTCCTCGGGGGAAGCGCCCAAATGTGGTTGTGAGAGCAGAGTCAGACCGTTGGCGATATGGTCACAATGCGTGGAATGGGATTTTGTCGATTAGATGGAATCTGAAAGGCCTAGTCTGACAGGCCGATAAAGGATGGTACCTGGGCTCTCGGCTTGCTCTTGCCAACAGTGAACAAGAAGAATTGAAGTTGAGATTTGAGTGAATTTCTCCGATCGGAAAAATCATGAAGGTAGCCTGGATCCCGCTCCTCACTTCTGCACGAAGATTACATCCGACTGAACACGGTTTTAACATATAAGACGAGGGATCGGGTTGAAGATGCGAAATCTAATTGAGACTCTTGACTCATACATTGTTGCGGCTAGTAAAGGTGGTCCTGGGACAATGCCGTATTCATACAAGAGGCTGCATGCCTCGATGGATAATTATTGTGACTGTTCAAAATCTGTTTCCGCAGATGTATCAGGCCGGCCGTGCTTTTGTACCACTGTTGTTGATAAGAGCCAAAACTGTTCAAACTCTGGTATTCCCCCAACACCA
This sequence comes from Cladonia uncialis, assembly GCA_002927785.1. Lineage (NCBI taxonomy): Eukaryota > Fungi > Ascomycota > Lecanoromycetes > Lecanorales > Cladoniaceae > Cladonia > Cladonia uncialis. The sequence continues at coordinate 16,410 of NAPT01000367.1, forward strand.
TGCCGCGTTAAACACTGTCCATACAACACTGAGAATGGATTATTTCATTTCAACATCCCCGGACTCATCCCGCCTGGAGGTACCGTTAGGCTCGTAATGTTCAAAGACGAGTCCAGCGTTGCCATTGACCCTAACTGATTCCTGCCGGGTCTGTGCTGTTGGGTTCTCATCGATAGTCCCGTCCGACATATTTGCGTCCTCCGTTGCATTTCTATGAGCATTAGGCGTATGGACGGGGCGTTGTGGCAACGGCCGCGACCCATCTATTGTAGTCTGGCCATTCTGCAAAGGCTGCGGGCCTTGAGTAGCAGCTTTGCTTGCTTTCTTTGCCTTGTACTCTCGGTATGTCGTGGTTCGAGGGATTACGTCTTCTAAGAATTGGAGATTGTCGATTCGAGCCACAGCATTTGCTTGGAAAGCGGATTAGCAGCGAACAGAAAGTGTGGAGAAGACGGGCGCACCCAAGTCCTTGTATTGAATGTTCCGGCGAGGTTTCTTCTCCAATTTTGAGACATTCATTGCTTGCTCTGCCAAATACCGTATGAACATTTCCTGGATGCCTTAGCAAGAAGTTAGGCGTGCAGACCTGCTGAGCTTACCGTAGCTATTGTGATCACAAAAGCCGCATTGTTTGAGACTGAATTTGTATCTTCGTCGATGTTCAGGATCTTCTTGACACGCGCAACTGCCACATGTTAGTCAAGATCACCCTCCTGATCGGAGAGGACTAACGTGGGAGTGATGCCTGACCGGTTATCTCCTCTGGTGGAGGGATAGCCGCATTGTTATAAGGCATTTGAGAGAATTCGCTTGTTGGGTTTTCGATGGAGGGTATTATGTCAGGAGATCTCTCTTTGATATAACTTTCTTCAGGAGGGTCTGCGCCGCGAGAGGCTTGTTCGTGAGGCTTAAAACTGGAGAGAGGGTCTTGGCGGGGAGGGTCGTCGCTGGAGGAGTCGCTCGAAGTGTCGTGGCTGGGAGAGCCTTGATTGGGAAGTGATTTATTGAGAAAACCTCGATTGTCAGAGCCTTGGTCCAGACTATTTTTAGAACCCCTGCTCTCTGAGAGTCCACTCAGAAGATCTTCTTCGCTCGGAGCGTCTTGGGGAATGTCCGCCGCAGTGGGAGTTCGATACGTGACCGCAGGTCTTTGCCTTGGCCGCGGCCGTAGTATACCTAGGTCGGGCAGTCGTTCTAAGAAATGTATGTTATCGCGGCTCTCCAGATATATGCGAGCAATGTGGGCAGATCTGCTAGTATCTTGGGAGCCTCGGCGGGGAGGTCTGCGGTCCGTAAAATTATAGTCCTTTGAAGCCATTGTTAGTTATGAGATGGCGAGGGAGGTACGTGAAGTCGAAGAACTCACTTTGGGCCCAGAAAGTCTACGCTGCTTATATCTGGTAACACAGGTTGAGCAGGAGCAATGGACTGCTGCGAAAGGTGAACAGTAGATACTTCCTATGGACTTGAAAGCACGCGTAGCGTGAGTTACGCGCCGTAAGCGACGTCAGAGACCATCTCTATCATGCCAAGGAATGGCAATCACCCTGCTAATCTGTTGACGGTGTCAATGTATATTTCCGGAGCAAGAAACACGAGAGAATGGTAAGTTAGTAAAGTCTGATGTCAGTGTCTGCTCATTGGGATCAGACTCTTCGAATAGGGTATAGGCGTTACTGTTTCCGTGCGATACGGCCGGACTTCATCAGCTACCTTACCAAAGCTCATATTGGGTTTTCTATGTTTGTCTACTGTGCCAAAACAATCTACGGAGCTTCTGGCCGAAATCGAGACGCTTAACTTCAATCGATTCTAAATTGATGCTTCGGTTCGCTTCCAATCAACAAAGTGCAGCTACAAAACCTAGACATCTCTGTTACATCGAGTCCGTGGCGTGACTAAATCACGTCTTTCAAGATGACTAGGAAAGAGAATAGTAAAACGACCCAAAGGATATTGCCAATCATTCTCTCACTGACGTAAATGTTTGCAAACCACTAAAGTTGCAATCATAGAGTTATTGTGGCACATCAACAGAACATCTTCCGTGTGTCTCAAGCCACCAACCAGGCTTCTGGATTGTCCCTCTCGCTGGATCGAATAATCACTGAATGGCCCACTTTTGTCGGACTGGAGAGTCCTGTTCAACGTCCTTGGTGGAAGAGCGCCTTCTGAGGAAACAATTCTTGTTTATTCTGTGGCGCACCAAATTCTGGTCACCACACCTAGGAATTAGCCAGAAACTAAGCTATATGATATCCACTAGATACGAAAGCGAAAGTCCCAAGGAATTTATACGTGAAACGCTTGGTCGTTTTGTAACGCTCATGAGTACAGATAGGATATACGCACGTCTGATGGACTGGATCTGACATTATGATGCTGTTTGGCCACCTCTGCTTGACATGTACCGAACGTTAAGGCAGCGCTTATTCGTATAAGCTTTCACCGAAAGCAATTTGCAACAGCCCTGCTGGCGTTGACGCAAACCTTACACGTGACTGGCGTAAGAGATAGTAGTGCCTGAGTTGCTTAAATACCCTGTGGCTACATGATAGCTCATTCGCTGAGTTGAAACTAAGCAGAGGACGCGTTGCCGATTCTTATTTCTCATACTTCGCGTAGTCAGGCGAGGGTCTTTTCCACAATTGCCTGTACTGTACCTCGGACGATCTCTCAGATCCTTTCGTTTTGGAAGCTGTCTAATGATCCATTGAGAATTTGCTCTAATGGATCCTTAAGGACCATCTGTCAAATGCTGCATGATTTATTTGAGTCTGGGCCTGGAACTTCAGAAGTTTGCTCGTATGTTGTGATGCCTTTTACAGATGTTAATTCAAGAGAACGTGGAGGGAGCGAATGGAGCATAAGCCATCCATATAAAGTGAATAGCTGTTGTCTCCATGCTTGGAAATATTTCAAGAAAAACTCCTCGGAGGTTCAGTATCCCCTTGATAACAAGATGCCAACGTTCGTTGACGCTTTGACAACACTCTTGACTGCTCAGAGCCCTCAAAAATCTTAATTTTCTTATGTTATGATTCTTTGATATGCATGAGTTACCCTGCACTCTCCTGTATAAGAAGATGCCTGGTGGAGAATGTAGAAGCTTTGACTTGCTATATAACTCGTTATAGGAGTTATTGAACTCTTACACTCTTCTATAATTCTGGCCAATGATCTGTGGGTACTTATGTATATCAAGGGCGAAAGTGCAGCTGCGTTGTAACCGTCGTAATTACCCTTCTCCACCTTTGGACTTCTTGTGGTCTCTCATTAGAGTAGCTCAAATTTTCCCCCCAGTCCGGAAACACTGACCACTGCATCCTCTACGTCCACTATGGCCACTGCCCCAGTGGCTCGGTCCTGCCCGCAACAGGTCCTGTCCATAACAGTGGTTAAGGCGAAAGGTCTCCTAGTTTACGGGGCGCCAATGATGGCAAACCGCAAAAACCATACATCGCAATACTAAATCCACCTAATACCAGAGCCATCTGTCGCGTACACACTTCCATGCTTTTCACTACGTATAGAAGTATAAACCTTAGCAATGCCCGCGCCTTTAGTTCGTTCTCATGGCTGGTCTCCAACATCCTGCCCGCAACAGGTCCTGTTCATAGTAATGTGGTTATGGCGCCAGTTTATGTCGAATACGGCGCGGCAATAATGACAATGCGCAGAAACCAGATCTCTTAACGCCAATCCACCGAATACCATAGCTACATACTACCAGACATAGGAATAAGAATTTTAGCTGGAAAAACTTAAAGGCTATATTTCGCGACTCTAAGATATTTCCACTACGTCCCCTACGTCCCCTACGTCCGCTACCCCGGTGGCTCGCTTGCCTAGGTACCTGACTGGACCGAAGGGTCCTGCCCACAACAGGTCCTGTTCGTATTAAAGTGGTTAAGGCGCCAGGTTCCCCATCGAATACGGCGGGTCAATGATAACAAAACGCAAAAACTATACATTCTAACGCCAGTCCACCAAACACCATCACTATATGACACACAACCACACATGGAAATAGGAATCCTAGCCGTTAAAGCTTTAAAGCCAGATTTCGCAACTTTAAGATATTTACAACTAAAAGATTCATAGAAGGATTGATATCGTCGTTGAATCGTTTGACATCAGTACCTACTCCAGCGCCTAGAAAGTTCGCCCACGCCTATAAGAACCTGCCTTTTAGGGGCTACAAGGCTTAAATCTACAGCTGTGAGCATAGGCTCGGGCGCGAACGTGAGTGTGAGCGCGAGTACAAGCGTCAACATAGGCGATCTACTTCAACAGCGTAGGATCTCTTTATTTCCTATTCAAATTCTAGAGAAGAACAAATTTAGAATCGCACTATCTAGGTTGTTAACTTGTACAGCTACGATTCCTGTTGTCTTTTCTCATGGTCAACAGCCGTGGGGTTAGGTAGAGTACTGGAAATGTTGAGTTACTAGAATTATAACGGCTTGGTATTAATAGTACGCCGTAATTCTTCGAAAGTCGTCGCCTTAACTATCCGGTCGCCAGGATATTTCCTAACTTAATTCGAAGATGATAACAATTTTGGAACTGCGGTATCTAGCTTTCTAATCTATATAGTTCGGGTATCTATATCTAGATATAACCGTATGTAGTCAAGGTCTTAGATAGATTGCCTTTGAGACGTGTACTTTCTAGGCTTCTAGAGTAATAGCGGTTTGACATTAACGGCGCGCCGTAGTCTTCCTTCCTGTCGCGTTAACCACTAGCACGAACAGGACCTTTTGCGGGCAGGACTTCCCTTGACTATTTTCTTCAGGCCTCCTTGTCAGAAGTTGATGGGTTCCTGTCCGTTCGAGCTGAAAATGCTAAGCTGACTTAGTACGTGGATGGGGCCTATTGCCTGAGGACGCTTTTGGCCCTGCTTAAGATAAGGTTCTATTGTCTATAATAAGCTTAGTTGATGCGTGCATAGCTGGCGATGGCTAGCATGGCCATACCAATATACGTAATCCGCAGTAGCAGCCTCCCATGAGTATCGTGGTATAGCAATAAGAAAAATCGATCTCGAGCTCCTACTCCTTGCAGATCTCCCTTTACAAGATGCGTCTTCAGTTAAGCTCGCCAACGAGCGCATCAACGCGCATCGCGATGCCACAGCCCGGGCAACGACCGTAGTTTCCGGCCTTACTGGCGCTGACGATTTCTAATTCGGCTCTCTGGGAAATCGATTCTCTCCGTGAAACAACGAGCTCGCATTCCATGCCGCGGCTGGTGGGGCAGTGGAGGTGGTGTCGATCGGAGATTATTTGTATGGATCTACAGCTGTGGACTTTACGCAATTTGAGACACATGACTTTGTTATGCCAGGGGAGATTGTGAGAGTAGATCTTGGGGCGGCAGGATACTAGGGGTGTAGGGTGGCATTGTATCATCAAGGTGGAAATATGTGCACTCCTTAAGTTTCGATTGGGACGCTTGCTATGATCCGAGCTGAATCCTTAGTATCGTGGTCTGCGTGTCTAGAATCGGCACGGCTGGATGTTTAAAGAATGTAGCTAGAAGAGAATATAGAGACCTTGCCTTATCCTCGAGTGTTCATTCCTGCAGAAGCTGATATCTTCAAATCTCATTCGATGCTGAACCCACATATCCTGAAAAACTGCCTCGACAATACGTAGTATAGTAGGAGTCAGCGTCCGTAAAATCCAGGTAACGCGCGACAATGATGACTCTGCCTGCATAGTTCAAGTGGGTCTAAGGTCCCTATGAACAAATTTTGGTTTATCCCTTTTGTTACTTTGATGTCCTGAGTCTGGATTCGGGTGTTTGGGTGGGGTATTAGAGGAAGGGGGTTTGGCTTGTTTGATTTGCAACACATAAGTGCAGCGATTTCCTTGCAGGCTGAAGAGGTGTCGATTAACAATGGTACGTATACACTGTGTATGTCTAGGCCCCGATAAACACTATTATTGTACGCCTCACCTCGGACTGATCTCTGCAGATCAGCGCATGTTGTGCGCATAAGCTGTGTTGCACAGCACATCTTCAGCTGAGTGTTCAACGCCCAAGCTTCCGCATTATATGCCTAGGACGTCTGATATCTCCTTCCAGCCTTCAAAGGTACCGTAGCTCCAATCGCCACAGCACCCACCTCATCGTCTGGCCTCGCATCTCCCACCCAGCCCGGAATCCGCTCCAGCACCGCCCGAGTCTTCTCCTTTCCGTCACTCGAAATGACTTGCAACGGCAACTCATCAGCCCTTGCAGCACCCAGTCTCATCATTGCCGAAGAATCAAAATTCCCTGCCCACGTATATGAGAAGCTGATGTAGATTGCGACTGCCAGTAAAAGTAAGAGATCGATAGCTAACAGTGTCGAGAGGAGAATGACGCCTGCAAAGGAAATTTTAGGGCGTGTAGAATCTTGACCCATGTCGTAGTACACTATGAGGCCGCCCTCTACCGTGCTGAGCCATACCTGGCTGGCTAGTATTGTAGCTGCGTGAAGAGCATTCTGCATGGTGTCTATGTTATAGAAATTTGTGAGCCATTGAGTGATGGAGGCGTATCCGTCATCGGCGAAAATGGGCTGACTAAAACACTGCATACCATTCACGGAGTCATTGAGCAGCAAAACTAACGGTGGAACTGCACATGGGCTCGGCCGGGCTGGACCTGGCATATCCGGCGCTGGCATATCCGGCGCTGGCATATCCGGCGCTGGCATATCCGGCGCTGGCATATCCGGCGCTGGCATATACGGCAATGTCATTTCGCTCTGGGGAATCTGAGTCGCGATGAATGAGCCTGGCTCGAATATGGCTGCGACTATCATGGCGAGAGGACCTAGATTGGAAGTTGTATCAATCGCGAAGCTGGTGCTGCTTTCGTTTGTCTGGAGCGATCTTTTCGATTGCCATTGTGATAGGCATTGGCCCTCATTGCCCGGACATGTATCGTGGGGCTCTTTGGCCAGCAAAGGCCCAGCAATTCCGCTGTTGTTGTAATTCGGTAGTTCAAAATATCCGAGGGTGGTATTAACGGTTAGCTTGAACGTGATGTTCCCTGGGTTGAGGTCTGAGTCGGCCCCATTCACCAAGCTGCCAAAATATATGTTCAAAAACATAGTTTCTGTCGTGTCTTGCCGATCTCGGGTCCCTTTCCATGGCGATTGAGAAATGCCATCCGGCATACAGACCTGAATAGTGAGAAGGGTGGTGTTGTAGGAGTATTCTATGTAGTATGCACCTGAGGTTGCGTTGCAGTTTGAAGGAAATGCTGTTCGTGAGACATTAAGGAGAGACACTGAGCTGTTCATTCGCAGCATGAATTGAGTCATGAGACCTGTTTGGTAGCCGGCAGGAAGCTGTACTACGTATGGGTCTTGTAAAGCAGCAAGACTGTCAAATGTTATACCACCCTGGTTGCACTCCGGAGAGACTTCAAACTTGTTTGAAATATTACTTGAACATTGGGGTGTACCTTCCTGCCATATATTGGGTTGGAAGTCATCATGTGACACAGAAACTAGTTCGTTCCGGAGCCGCGTAGTCTGTAGTGAATTGTCTCCAATAGGCCCATCTCGAAAGAGATCGAAGACATCTGTTGCCCCTATGCGACCAGGTGTTTGGACGGTCTGAAACTTAAATGTCTCTTGTCCAATGTAGTATTGTTGAAGGGGCCCAATGAGGAAACCTGTCGATGGTCATCAGCGCGTCCAGCATTGGAGACAGTGCAAAAAGTACTTTGAGATAATAGAGCATAGATTATGGTCCATTATCTTACCTAAAGCGTGAAACCCCATTGCAAAGACAAGGAAATAAGAACCTTGAGACTTCCACCCTTTACTGCTTAGTAAAGCGAGCCATACTTGCGGGCTTGACCATCCCTTGTCAGCAAGAGTGGCAGTGTGTTGCATACTAAAGTGGCGTCGACGACCGAAATTTTGTACATAGATGACGGCTGCGCTGGCGCAGACAGTCGAAGTGAGAGGTATAATTAGAGTGTTGGTGATGGCAAGGAGGATTTTGGCCGCTCGAAACCATTCGGCGTTCCTCTTCATTCGATTGGCAAGGGTGCCCCAAAGATCGTCCGCATTGGGGACGTAGCTGTAAGTGTGAGTCGTTATAGGCCTTTTGGTTTGGACGCATATTATCGTCCAACCAATTATAGAGAGACAGCTATAGAGTGAGACTAGGAAAAGTAGGTAACTTTGTCGGAATAGCTTTGCTGGCGCTATCCTTGAGATCTTCGCCCTCTGGGCAAGTATTGGAACCGTCGAACCATCCCAGACGCGCAGAGCCTTTACTTTCGGTGTGCTATTCGAGTCATGGCACTCCTCGTTGAGTAGAGTATTCAACTCGTGGGACTCTGCGTGGCTGCCCATAACCAGCTCTTAGAACGTTTTGAGGTGGTGAAAAGTTCCCACCAAACCGAGAACGACTTGGGAGCAATATGCAGACGAAACTAGTAGACAGGCTTTGCGCGACAAAATAAGACATGGGGGAGAAGGTGGAAAGCTTTCATGTCGAATGTGCTAGCGATTATCACGAGTATGAGAGGTGAAGGAAGAAAGAGAAAGAGAGACGTTTTCGTAGAGTCTCCGCGGCGATCGATGAGGGGTCAGGCACCAGGATACTAAACCAGCTGGACGTTTCATGGGATGGGCTGGTAGCTGGCCGCAGGTAGCAATCTCCATTGTAACCGCCAGACTGCACCCACGGTCATTATCATAGCGCAATCCTTCGAGAATCCTACGCCAGAGACATGCGACATCTCCATTGGCGAAGTGCCGCAATCTAGAAGGTGGCGATGAGGTCAAGGGCTGAGCACTCCGCCGTTCTTGTACATAGTATACCAACACTTCTGTATACTGTTTGTTACCTGTTCAGAGTAAACGTTTGCAAGTGGGACGGACTGGGGATAAGCTTATTCAATTTAAGGTACCTACCTACAGCTGGCACGGGCTGGGCTACCGCATCAACCTAAAAGCGGCAGCACCTGCCAAGCACTAGATCTCCCTCACGCAGCAAGGCAGCAGCATCGTTTCTAGAATACCAAGGGATGACTTGATGTTATGACCGCCCATACGACGTCCTTCTCAGCGCAGCCCCCGCCCCGCCCATCCCTCCCCGACAGAAGGATATCGAGACGGCTTTCCGCTCTTTCAAGTGTCGAGCGCGGCCAGAATGGTGCTCCGACAGGCACCACCGAGCATGAACTTACAGAGGAGATTGAAAAGATCAAGAGATACGAGGATTTCACAACGATAGACTGGGTACAAGACGCGGCGCGAGAGCAGCTAAGGAGAAGAGCTAGGCGGAAAGAAAATGCGGGATTCTTCGAACGAGACGGACATTTGGGCTGGAGGAGAAAGATGCGAGATTCATATGATGCGGGGCAGGCCTGGATTGTTGTTACCCTTGTTGGGGCAGCCATAGGGTTGAATGCAGCATTTCTCAACATTGTTACCGAATGGCTTTCGGATGTGAAATTGGGCTATTGTACGACGGCTTTCTATCTCAACGAGGACTTCTGCTGTTGGGGCGAGGACACCTGCGAAGCCTGGCATAGATGGACGCCTCTCTCGCCCGTCAACTACTTCTTATACTTCGTCTTCTCGATCATCTTTGCTTTGACGTCAGCAAGTCTGGTCAAGGCCTACGCACCCTATGCTGCCGGATCAGGGATATCAGAGATCAAATGCATCATTGCAGGTTTCGTGATGAAAGGCTTCCTCGGATTCTGGACATTGTTGATCAAGTCTATATGCCTGCCATTGGCGATAGCATCTGGCCTCTCGGTTGGGAAAGAAGGCCCCAGTGTACATTATGCTGTGTGCACAGGCAACGTGATCTCAAGATTTTTCGATAAATATAAAAGGAATGCGGCCAAAACTCGAGAGATATTGAGTGCGTGCGCTGCAGCAGGAGTCGCGGTGGCGTTTGGGAGTCCTATTGGTGGCGTGCTTTTCTCATTAGAAGTGAGAGCTATGTTCTCTGTCCTCCACCATAACACAGCTCACATTCTCAGGAAATGTCTTCTTACTTTCCTCTGAAGACTATGTGGAGGAGCTATTTCTGTGCTTTAGTTGCTACTGCGGTATTAGCGGTAAGGACAACAGATCCCAGATATCATTGTGTTTGGCTGACGGCACTCTTGCCTGTAGGCGATGAATCCATTCCGAACCGGCCAGCTTGTCATGTTTGAAGTCAGATACGATAGATCCTGGCATTTCTTCGAAATCATCTTTTTCATCTTCATTGGAGTTTTTGGTGGTCTCTACGGTGCTTTTGTCATGAAATGGAATCTACGGGCTCAGGCGTTCCGGAAGAAGTACCTTTCGAAGTACGCCATCTTGGAGGCTACGCTCCTTGCAGGAGCCACTGCTATTCTATGCTATCCTAATATGTTCTTGCGAATCGATATGACGGAAGCTATGGAGCGACTGTTTCTTGAGTGTGAAGGAGGTCATGACTACGACGGCCTTTGCGAGTAAGCGTGGTCCCAGTAGCGTTAAGTCGGACCAGCTAACAGCTTTCAGGAAGAAGAACAGGTGGACTATGGTGCTTTCATTATTATTCGCTACCATTATGAGAACTTTTCTTGTAATCATATCCTACGGATGCAAGGTCCCGGCAGGTATATTCGTACCTTCAATGGCGATCGGGGCATCTTTTGGACGGATGATAGGGATTCTGGTCCAAGCTCTCCATGAATCGTTCCCTCATGCAAAATTCTTTGCAGCTTGTGAGCCAGATGTACCCTGCATCACACCTGGTACCTATGCCTTCCTAGGCGCTGCAGCAGCCCTCAGTGGTATTATGCATATCACGGTCTCAGTCGTTGTTATCATGTTCGAATTGACTGGCGCTCTGACTTATATACTACCTACGATGGTGAGTCTCTATGCTGCTTTTATGTTTTCATAGATAACTGACAGATGCCTGTAAGATCGTCGTAGGGGTCACTAAGGCAGTCAGCGAACGGTTCGGAAAAGGAGGCATTGCAGACCGAATGATCTGGTTCAACGGCTTCCCCTTTCTGGACAATAAAGAAGAGCACACCTTCGGCGTCCCAGTCTCCCAAGTTATGACCAGCGACGTCACCTCCCTCCCCTCGACCGGCCTCACCCTCCGCGCCCTCGAAACAATCCTCTCTCAAAACAAATATCAAGGCTTCCCCATAATCTCAGACCCCAGCACAAAGGCCCTGATCGGCTACATTGGCCGTACCGAACTGCGCTACGCCATCGACCGCGCAAAGAAAGCAGGATTCATTTCACCCAACGCGAAATGCTATTTCACACAACCAGATTCCACAGCCGTTCAAACACCCTCGACGGCCGCCCCACCAGTCACATTCGAGGGCATCGAGTCTGCGACCGGCCAACAAAGCGTCGATTTCAGCCGCTTCATTGACCCCACACCACTTGCTGTCCACCCTCGGCTGCCCCTCGAAACGGTAATGGAACTCTTCAAGAAAATGGGACCGCGCGTAATCCTCGTCGATTACCGCGGCCGACTAGCTGGTCTCGTCACCGTCAAAGATTGCCTGAAATTCCAATTCAAAGTCGAAGCTCACGAGACTACTCGGGATGACTCGACGCTAGACGAGCGGCAAGAAAGATTATGGGGTATCATCAACCTGGTAGCTGACTGGGTAGCCGACAAGGTGATGAATATATCTGGCGGGAGGATCAAGCTTAGAGGCGAGGGCCGAAGGGCGGGGATCTTGCAGTCTGACATTGCGTCGGATCCAAGAGATCATAGGGAGCCTATCCCGGCCGCAGAGAGTTATTCAATATTGGACGGGACGGAAGATGGAGACGAAGGTGTGGAATTGCAGAGTCGGTGAGACGATTATTGATCTCCGCTTTGGATGCACATAATGGTTTCAGTGCCTTGGCGAGGATAATTCCTTCCGCCGTTTTGACAGTGGCTACCTGCCAGTGAGTAGGGGGGAGACCTCACCAATACAGAATGAGCCGATGAAGCTTCCCTGGCCTGGATAATGGCAGACACGTACTGCCAGGCCTTGCTTCAATAACAGTAAGATAAGAGGAGGACTAAGCACGCTTGTAAGTGCAGATGAAAATACTCCTTTTCAAGCCATGTAGCCACAAAACCACCGCACCGTCATCGAATCTCTGAGTATTAAAGAGGTGCTTATACGGAACCAAATCTGGTACTTCGCTGTAAAGTATATACGATAACGATCGCTCCAACCCACATATCTTAAAAAACCCTTACGAATTAAAATAAATCAAGTACCTTACTAGAATGCATGCATGCATTCTAGTAAGGTACTTGATTTATTTTAATTCG
>NAPT01000368.1:0-28682 GCA_002927785.1 Cladonia uncialis
CCATCATCCCCCTTTCCCCTCCCACGAAGATCAATCTCCACTATTTCCCCACCCCTTCTCGCTCTTGCCCTACTCACATCGACAACAACATACTTCGCCCCTCCACTCAGCAGTCTCGGGTGCTTATACAAACTCGTACAGTCCTCGTGCGGTTCAGCTTCGTAATCAACGGTTATAGATTCGCAGGCTGGAGAGTGGACGTATATTGCGAATGCTATTTCTTTGTTGAGAACGCGCTTGAGGGCGGTGAGGCAGGAGGCGTGGATGGTGGAGGGGAGGACTGTTTTGGGGGGTTGGGTGCTTGCCATCATGGAATAGGTGGGTGCGAATGTGGTTGTGGAGAGGTTGGAGGTATAGAGGGAGATTTACATGAGGAAATGAAAATGAAATGGGAGAAGGACAAGAATGCAGGGAATGATAAAGAAGGAAAGCACATAGATGGAAAATGGAAAGTGTGACCCGATGTTTTGTTACCTTTGTGACACAGGGATAAAGGGTGGGGATTCCGAGTTTCGTGGTGTTCGTACCACACAATTGTTTCGGCACACCCGATTCAGTCGGAATTAGAACAACGTATGGCAGTAGCAAAAGAGCAAGTACCGGGTGGTGGCAACGTGAAACATCAGTAAATGGTAGCGGAGGCGATTCTGAAGCTGGAGCCGCCCAGAATATGCCCATTTTGTATCCACCATCAGCAAGGCCACGAGAATGCCCTCTATGAGTTCTCAATTCACCGTCATCCCAGGCATCGCCCCAGGCATATTCTCATACGCTCTATTTCTCAACCTCAGTCCCTCTTCAAATTCACTAACATCCGCCCTCTCACCCACCCCATCTTCATGCTCACTCCTCTCCCTCTCCCTCCTCCTCTCCTCTTCAACCTCCCTCCTTGCCTCCTCCCTCACATCCCTCACCGCCTCTTTAACAGCATCAACAACATCCTCATCCGCCGACCCCGGTCCCCTCGTATTCTTCTTTCTCGGCCACAAGCTTGGAAGCACGACTTGCTGTACCCTAGGCTCCACGCACCTCTCGTCGATCCAAGCGTGGAGTCTGCTTTCCACCAGCTGCGCGATTTTGGGAATGTCTTGTAGTCGGGAGCGGGAGCCGACGAGAGAGCGGACGCTGAGATCGAGACGGTAGTCTGGAAGGAAGGAGAATGCTAGGCTTGTGGGGGTCACAGAAGGAGGCTGTTGGGGCCTGGAGTCAGGAGTGCTGGAAGGTGTGGGATGGGAGGGAAGGAAGGAGATGGAAAGCGTTCCGGAGAACCGGACCACAGAGACTGAGAGCGCGATGGGAAGGACGGCGGTGAGGGGTTTCGGATAATTGAGAATCATTCTCGTTTCTATACCCAGCGTCATGAAATCGCTTAGGTCCACATCCATACGGGCCTGGAGCCTAGGCCCTTCCGGGCCACTTGTCTCCTCATGGTCGACAGGGTGGATTTGGCAGTTACTGAAAATTGGAAATTCTTCGCCTAGGCTTATTTCGGTAACTTTGATGTCGGATATAAAGTCTGGCTTCTGAGGCCCATTGAGTATGCCAGTCAACGAAGTGAGAATAGCGTCATCGTCATGAGCATCGTCCCGGAACTGTGCAATTGTCTGCGCAATCAAGACATTGAACCAGTCAAGGCTCTCTGGCTGATGCGAATTAACATTGTAGTATGTTTTAGACAAGATAGTCGCAGTTGTGAGCCGCGGGGGAGGCCGTAGTACGTGAGAAGCAGAGCGTTTGCTGTTCAGCTTTTGTGGCGTAGACGAAGACGACGTTAGAGATATAGACCGTCGGTGTACGGAATTTCGATCTCGGCGGGCAAGGGCGCGGGCTGAAGCTGTGGTTTCAGGAGATGGTGGCTCGCCGAAGATGAAGAATTTGATGAAGGCACCTATGAGGATCACGACGGATAGCTGACCGAGGAGGAAGCCCTCCGTGAAAGACAGCCTGCATTGTGATCAGTTCAGCGCTGTTCTGTGAGGTCTTATGGGCACCTACGAGGACTGCTGCGTTGAGGGTTGCTGAGATGCATCTAGACGGGCATTAGACATGAGCTTCGAAGGAACTCGGACCTTGCCTACGTTGATGACTACTCATGCTATCGGGAACCGTTGCGGTCTGTAGAGCATTGACCCATAATGAGTGTTCCGAGCAACGATCAGAAGCGTTGTGGGGCGTTGAACGTGGGGATGGCCGTTCCCCACTACAAAATCCACTGGCGAGGCTAGCTTTTCATTGGCTGTCCTATTCCAGTGTTCAGAGACAATGTAGGAGCCGATCTTTTGATGTTACCAAGTTCACCTATATTGTATATGCCATCGATTCCGTATCTGAATTGCCAAAAAAAAAATTGGAAAAAACCAGAGCATACATTAGTCTATGAAGTAGCAACGTGACCAAATAGCCCGATATACCCTATTGATACACCGAATCGAAAATCCAGCATCATGAATTAGACATGTTTCAACAGCAATGGAAGATAAACAGCCATCCCAATGGCATGTGGAATGAAGCTATCCAGCAGCTGCGGTCACGTATGTGTCTTATCACCAAACGCCTTGCTCCTCAATAGATGTCCATCAAAAATGTCTATTCCATCTTCATATGCCATCCCCAAATTTTGATTGACCATGACCGATAACTTGGGTTCCCAAAAGGAACGCTTAGGACTTGAATGAATCTCTTGCACTCTGCATGCTCGCACTCATTGTGGTTGGATTGCTTGTGGGCAATCCCTGACCCATCTTCGCCTGTGCCTGCTGCTTGACCTTGGCAAGTGCATACACAATCCCACTGACGAAACCCACAGCGATGGCAGACACACTGGGTATCGTGACTGGCGCATCGAAAAAAATAAGACCGCTCACTGCGATGGGTAATTTGTTGAGGGCGCCGACCATGGAGTAGGTGGTTGAGGAAGTGACTCGCACACACCAGGCTGAAGTGTACGAAATGAAAACCGAGGAGAGACCGGAGAACACCATGGCGCTAATGATATTTGTGCGCCGGTCAGAAGGGAAGTTCTTCTCAACGTTCTCACCAGACCAATTCTCCACGAAGATGGAGGCCGCGAGCAGGATAGGAATAGAAAGGACGTTGTTGTAGAACATGGCTGTAACGGTATTAGCAATTGATGCGCAAGGTCTTTACGTCCCACATACTGTCAAAGTCCTTAAAATTTGTCAACTTTATTCGCTTCCGCATACCCAACACATAAGCGGCACTGCAGATACAATTGAACATCATCCACATGTATCCCGCGTTGAGCGTTGAGATCTTCGCTGAGGCTACATCACTCTCATGACCACCGAAACTCTGCAGTGCGTGCTGAATATCTGCCCAGGCTGCAATGACCGAGCTAAGGACCATCAAGCCGAAAGAGAAAAGAGCCATTCCAGTCACAGAGCCGCCAAACCATAAGACCTCACCATAGGCAATCAGTATGATCGTCAAGTTCTTGAAGATAGTGTAAACAGGAATCGAAAGATATTGGAGGGCCTTGGTGCTGGTATATATCATAACGATGAGAGATAATGAAACGGGGAACCCTGAACGCTGTCAATCGCTGAAACCTTGGTGCTGGGGAACATTCTGCTCACATTTCTTCGCTTCATCCACATTGAAATCCCGATATTGTATGATGCCAAAGCTTTTGCAAACCTGAATTGCAATCACGCAGACAACCGACTGCCCACCCATCAGCACCATTCCCGCCCCTTTCCACCCTGCTTCCCACTCACCTGAACGCCTAGCAAGAAAAAGTTAAGATTGAATCCTGTGCCCGAAAGCACGAATTTATTCGTCACAGTCATCATGATCGAAGAAGCGCAGTAACTCAGAACGGGAAAGATCGGGTTGTTCGATACAGCAGCTGGCATCTGCGGCGGTGCTATCCCTGGGGTTCTTGGATGGTCAATCATAGGTGATCGCGATGGAGAATCATAGCCTCTTTTCTCGCCCAAGTCAATGACAAGGTCATCGCGCTTCTTGTTATCGGCCATGGTCGCTGGCCCGTCTGGTTGCGGTGGTCAGGAGATGTGGACGTGGAGATTATCGTGGATACGCAAGCAGCTTGAGGAAGAGTAGGGACAATGCTAGCCGAATGTGATTTGGTCTAAACGACACGTAGCAGCAAGGGGGGTGCGCTGCAGATGATACAGTTAGTGTAATAGGAAAAGTTGTATATTGTTGCGGGTCAGATTGTTGGTTTTGCGGCGTCCGTATCAAAAATTTGACTTCGCTGTGAGAACGAAAGCGGTTAATTTCCATTTCCAAATTAGGGGTCCAATGCCTTGGCAATATCCCACTAGGGACGCGTACTGCAGGCGCGTTGCTTTGAATATCCCACCTACCTGCATTACCCTTCCACAAAATGACTTGAAAACCTCACAGGCCGCAAGGCGAACCTCTTAGCCGCATCCAATTCTCGCAGCATCATGCCTGCCCCGTCGTCAGACGACGAAGACGCCCTCCTGGAGTCCCTCGAACATGAAACAGACAACGACCCCTCCATAGCCCACCTCCGAGAAGCTCGCATCCAACAGCTGGCCACAGAGCTCTCTCGAGCTAAACAGCAGCGAAATGAGGGTTTCGGCACATACAATCAGATTACCGACGAGAAACGGCTTATGGAAATTACAACATCTGTCAAGAAGTGCATAGTTCATTTCTACAAGCCTGATTTCAATCGCTGTAGGATTATGGATGGACATTTGGAAGCATTGGCGGGCGTACATCTGGAGGCGAGGTTTATAAGAATTCATGTCGAACATGCACCTTTCTTGGTAACGAAGTTGGGGGTAAAGGTGTTACCTTGTGTTATTACGTTTGTGGATGGAATCAGTGTGGATCGGGTGGTTGGGTTTGAGGGATTGGGGTATAGCCCGGATAATTTTGAGACGGCGGACTTGGAGAGGAGATTTGCGGGTGCTGGGGCTTTGGAAAGGCGGACGGGTATTTTGGGGAAAGATGTAGCTGTGGGGACAGAGAGAACTAGGAAAGAAGAGAAGAAAGGGGCTGATGACGGGTATGATGATGATGATGATGATGAATGGGATTGAAAGGCTGGAATGTCAGGTTGATTGGCTCTATAAATGCGGTGCAGGTCTTGTGACCGCCATAAACAGACCAGGCAATCAGACAGTATAGAGAGTAGGTGCAGGTTAGCAAACCGCCTGCGCAGCCCTCAGTGTATGTCTTGAAAAAGGCTGAGGAACCTGAGGGCCTAGAAGAAACGCGAGTGATTGGTCTAGGCGATGGGAGCGTGACGTGGACGAGAAATCGCTACTGTCAGAAGCCATCCCTGTTCGGGCAGATAAAGTCAACAAAGAAGCATGAGAGAACTCTAAGCGTGATACACAATTCTGTTAATTCTACTGTAATGGGTATGACAACCCCCTGTTAAAGACACACTCAAGCTCTTCTGTACTTGAGCCCGCAGCGACAGAATTTCGCTCGCACTCATGTCATTCGACCGCTTAGAATTCCTGTGTACGTAAAAATACAAAAGGGAGATATACTCGAGCTTCGACTTGACCTCCAGCTCCCCCGGAATTGGCCAGCTAAGCTTATGCAAAACGCCGGAAATGCTCTGACGAACGTCTATAGCCATAGTAATGGAGCGAAGGATGCCGGGTGCTGACAAGGCTATTGTGGCCGTGACTGTAGGTGCAGATATGCAAAGCAGTGTACGATGGTAGTCCGGGTTCAGATCTCCACGCTTTTCATCTCATCAACCCCTTCGACCCCTAAGCCCGTCACCAGATGCTTCGCTTCGCTTTGTCCATTTGTTGCATCCTTCAGCGCCGATGGAATATCAGCCTCCAACACCTTGCCTAGGGGTTCCTGCATGTAGCCATCATTAGGTCCAGTTGGGCTTCCAACTTCAACCAAATCACCATCCCGCTCGCTGGCTGCCGAATTTTGAGCAAATGCGTCCTTATTAGCATCAGCGCCAGTGTGCACTTTTGGTGCAATGATTTCTTCGGTCACTTGTGCCAGAGGACTAGGCTTGCCCAGCGCGCCACGAGGACTTTGAGTACTTGTTGGACCCCGACTTGGAAACCTCTGCGGTGAACGGCCTCGTTCTTCTGTGGGACTCCCATACGGTGAACCGCTGTGACCATTTGGATGCCCGTGCGGGTTGACACCTGGGCCCATGCCCGGCTTTCTTCGAGGACCTTTCCGACCATACTTTTGATCTGCTCTCCAACGCAGGATATCAAGATAGGCTGGTTCAACATTAGTAGTCTTGAATTCCCTCAATTTAAGCTCTTGAGTCTCTTCGTCTACAAAGACCTTTTCACTACACATGTCATCTGCAACAGTTGCGAGAAATGCTGCCCAAGACCTGGCGACAACATACTTGCAATCGTAGTCACGGCCGAATATGATGATTTGTCCCCACTTCCCTTGCGGACCAGGCGAAAGGTCGACAGCGAGATTGTTTCCTCCCCAGTCACGTGCAAGAGGGATCCAGCCAGGGTGGGCGTAGGCCTTTTGAATGGCTCTCGATGGCTGCGAGTCCTGTCGATCAAGTAGTTCCTGCCTCCAGAGCGGATTTGTGGCCTGTTGTGCTATCGGTTGCGAAGAAGACGATGCGCTACCAAAAGCTTTGGGAGGAAATTGAGGCTGAATATTTGATGGGCTTGTGAGATATTCCTCGTTTACTATCCTCCAGTTCTTCCACTCCTGAACAATCTCCTCGCAATCCAGAAGCATGCAACCGAAGATGATACCGGTAGGCCTGCCGCCTCTTTCTTGGCCATCATGTATTTGTAGAGACTCCCGAACTTCCATGGGTAATGAGCAATCGAGCTCATGTTCCAATTCATTAACATCGTTCTGAGTAGCTTGCTCTGACAGCTGATCAAAGAGCTCCTCGTAGTTATCTTCGACCCAGCGGTCGATCTTCTTCCACGAATGGGAGACTGGCGGTGGTGGTGGAAGACCTTCTTGGAAGCTTTGCATCTGGATTTCACCGGCTGTTATCGTTTCGAAAGGGTTCTGTTCGTTAGATTGTTTCCGCTGCAATGCTGCACTCGACCGCATGCCAGGCGAGTAGGGTGAAGTGGGTGACTGTAGGGGACCAGCCCCAGGAGTACCCGGTGCCACTGCATTGCCGTTTTGGAGAGCGGGGATAAATTGCCCTGATGGTTCTTCGCCATAAGGAGAATTGAGGTCGGCACGTGAGTCTATGGCGCTTGTTGCTACGGAAGTAAGAGGTGCATGACGGCTTTGGTTGAGGGGCATATGTTGACCGGTCCGATAAGGGGAGTCGTGGGAGGCATGGCGGTCACTGGAGGTCATTGTATGCCAAAAGTCACGGAAGACTGCCCCAAACCTGTGCAAGTCGAGCATTAGCATAGGATCGCTAAAAGTGGGGTTGCAATAGTGGCGGAGTGGTTCATACGAGGGCATGTTGGGCGGTAGTGTTTTGTTTGTCGCAGACAACGCGGAAAGCATCAGTTGAAACGCATGTCACTGTGTGAAGACAGAGCAATGAATAACGTGATTTCGAGAGTCTGATTATAGGGTGAGTTGATGATGCGTCTTAACGTGGGTTTGGGTCACTTGTGGCAAGGGTTGCGCAGTCGAATTGGAGTGCATATGAATTAGATGCATCGCAAAAGGAGTGGTGTTACGGATAGTCGTTACAAGGCTGTTTTCGTTGCTAGGCCCCCTGTCTCCTACCCAAATTTAGATAAGACGCGCTAAAAGGTCGGCGAAAACTTGACCGACCGTCCAACCACTTGCCCCTGTGGCGAAAACGCCAGTGATATGATATGATATGATATCCCCTGATGTTATATAGGTGACACTACCGTCCTGCGCTGTTGGTATCTATGGATTGACAGTATAGATGATTCTGCTGTACCAAGTGAGAGCCTTCAATGCTCACTTTGAACATCTACCCTAGGATATGCGTGGGTTCGTGGCCCGGCGCAACAGCCGCCATTACACACTGCAGATCGTGCAGATCGGCTCTCACAACGTCCCCAAGTTCGAGTTGAACCTTGATTGTCGCAGCGTTCGTCGAAGAGGCTATCGAAGTGTAGATCAGCTGTCTCTCCCTACTAATTGACGTTGTTATTTTTGGCAGTATTAGGAGTCCTAGACTACGGTACTTAATATCGGTCACCGACTACCCTCGTCAACCAGCTCTGCTCGTCAACCAGCTCTGAGATATCCTGATAGAAATAAGGTGAGGAGAGAAGAATGTTCCCCATAACCATCAGCCTGTCGGTTCATTGTTGCGGAGAATTAGTGCCGCTGGTTCTTCTTCAACCATATGAACCGCTTGAGAAATGACCACTCGCTAGGCTATCAACCTGGTAACGTGGCACGACGAGTTTGACTACACCACCGATAAAGGCCGGCGTCAAAAGAAATTTGCGTCGATCCTTCCATATTGATGGCGTTGACGCCAACAGTATTCCAGGGTTATACTTTGTATAGTGTTATCATATCAGACACGTTACCTGAAGAGAGATTGTTGTCGATTCTGCAATGGCGACCAATTCAAGCGAACCGACTACCAAATCCATACTTCGATAATATCATACCGAGATACCGAGAAGGTCGCTGACCGGGATTCCATTACTCCACTTATGTAACTTCTCCAAGTTCAATCTGAACATATAGATTCAACCCCAGCGCGGCATATAGAAATACCTCTCGTCCAACCCAATGCCATGCAGTAATAATCTAACCCAACAGAGATCGGGAAGATCCGCGACCAAGTTATAAGCATACAAGAATCACTCGTCTCGGTCAAACATCACAAAATCCAATTTAATTCTGCTTTCGGGTCGCGCCTAAACAGCCACCTGGACCATGTCAACAACCTGAAGAGCCATGCCTTTCATTATCTCAGGCGTTCCTATCTCGACTCTCGGGTTTCCTATCGTTGCTTTTTGGGTACCTATGGTACCTTGCTGGCGTTATAGAGATGGTAATATCACTGAATCCGTGAAAACTGGAATTGCTCAGATTTAGGCAGGAAGGCATAGCAGGATCAGGTACCTACGCTCTTAGGGGACCTATCTATGGCTTCCGTTCCTTGATGAGCAATCACTCAAGGGGTTTAGGTAGTCTTCGGCGCGTGTGGGTATCTTTCGAGTCTTGTGATAATCTAAGTTAGAGGAGCCAAAGGCTTGAATCTTACCTAAAGTGGCCGGTATTCAAATAAGCTTGAGCGGATCGGACGGAGGAGTTCAAATTCATGGACCTCTGACTGGTCGATGTTTGGACGCCAACAACTTTTCCCGCAGAATGTTTGACAGACATTGAGCCTTGAGTCCAAGAATCTGGGAGCCGCCCCCGTCTTTGAGATTGATGCGGGAGTTCTCCACTCTGGAAGGTAGCAAACGCGTGGAGAGACGAAGTCTGTTCTAATGAATATGCGCAAAAGAGGTTGCGAGAAGCGCTGCATAACTAAACCAATCTACGGGGCTGAGCTGCAGCTCATAGACATATGAAGAGTGAAGTCTGGGCAACTTCAACATTAAAAACTTCGCAAGAAGAAACTTTTGGGGTGGTAAGTATCCCTTGAAAAGAGGATTTCGGCACTTGATTACCTTAGTTAAGAGAACTATTCACTGCTTAGCGAGCCCTTAACCACTCCTAGATTCCTTGGCCTTATGATCCATCTGTCTGCATGACTTATGCTCCATTCTCTACAATGACCTGATTCAAGAATGGCTGATGCTCTTCAGCGCTTCACACCAGGCTTATCGAGGGACCTGGGCGAATCGCTGCTCTCCATAGCATGGATGAAGATTATGTTGTCCCACAGATTGGTATGTAAGAATCGCTGTTGTTGACAAAGCATGCACACACCCCAACTGTAACTACTTCTCTAATTGCATCTTCAACAAGCCTCCACCGGGACGAATCCAATCGGATCTTAGCACCCGAAATACGGTTGACGTTTCCCTCAATTCATATGCGTGTAAACATGATACGAATGGAAGTATATTTCTGTCTCATTCACGATTAAGGAGACCCAGCTCGACTCGAGATCCGCTCATAGCCTCGACTACCGTGATGACAGGAAGAGCCATACCGCCACAATCAGCTCGCTTCTTTGTCCCGTTTGATCGCTTTGTGCCAATGCTTGTTGTTGTCATGGGACTACTGCAGGTAGCCGTTTGCCAATTCTCATCTTTCAATGCAGTGGGGTACCGTTGTCCGAACAAGGACCTACCGATGACCTAACCCTTGGGTGCACTATCAGTGCTTGATGCTGTGACCTACTCTTGCGAGAGGCTTTCCCGGTCTTCAGTAATTGTATGAAGCTCTCGATCATACCTTTTGAGATTGCAAGCCACAATATGATCCTCCTGTCTTCCGAAACCACGCTGCTCCGTTCTCTTGTGGTGACGATATTCTTTGTCTATTTCGCTCTAGAAGTCTTCCGGGTATTTCCTATAGTATCCGTTGGAACATGGTGAGCCTTCGTATTTCTCGGTTAGGCTGTTCCAGACAAGGGCGATAGTTGCTCGAACGCGGGCGACATGACTTGCCAGCATCATACGCTATCGCTTCAGAAAGGCCATGATCCCAGCTCGCTTCTCTTGACAAATTGTCGGGCGCGGGATACAGCCAGTCTGCACCACGAGAAGGCATGGTATCTTCCGGCTTGTTAGTTCGTCTCGAAAGGCTTGAACAAATATTGTGCTCGAGAAATGTCGTAGAACCCACTAAAGAGTTGCAAGAATCCAATTACTAAGCTGTAATGGATACTTCTATTCCAAGCCGTGGTGCAACGATCATTCAAAGGTGAGGTACAGCAATCTACGAGCTTCATCGGCTGATACTGCTAGGCTAGGTAATTCAAAATAGACTTATCGACGGCCTCGAACTTATCGCTGCTGTCCATCACACAGAAAAGACTGTGCCTTCATTGATGAGGCATCCACAATCATCACATGCAAGTTAAAGCGTGGAAGGGACGGTCTGTGTAATTGCACGACGAGCTTCGCATTTTGGTTGACGAAGACTCCGCTTCTTACTTGGTACTTACCAATCTAAGTTCACCATTACATCCATGATCGCACATGAAGCATCACTTATCAGCATTGTTATCAGCTGTACGACAGACGTACAATAAGCCTCTCGTTTCTCTACAGCATAAGTCCAGATTTGATTATCTAAAGAGAAAAAGGAATTAAAACCCGGAACCGGGGAACCACGAGAGATCAGCCATAGTTTTGCAACATAGTAAACATATCCCTTTATGTGGGATGCCAAGAACTAACAATTTCGAGGCCACCAAGCAGCAACCAGCATGCGCAGACGGATTACCGGTGGAGGTCAAAATGATGGTGCTCGAAGAAATCTCTGATTTGCACTTCTTGCACAGCATCTTTTATGCCTCGCCCCGCTATTTCCAGGCAAACTTGGGAGAAAAGGAAGGGCTCATACGTACACTGACTACCATTGAGCTTGTGGAGAACGAGGTAGATCTCCTAGACCTGATGACGGCCATCGAAGCGGCGTGGATCAACAAGGGAGGTACGAACCGGAGGCCAAGGATCGGACAACTGCTCAAGAAGTTCCAGTGGAATCGCCAGAGTAGGCAGCGATTGATTCTTTCATTGTGTTTTGACGAAAGCCTTGTCTTGTCTCATCTATATCGTATTGTCAAGTCGCTCACGCTGAACTTCTGCGACTGGGCGATATCAATACACCACCGCTCTGGCAGATTGATAGAAAGGACGAAGTTGTCACTCGCCGGAAATCACCATATTCAGAGAGCTATGTACTGTTTGGAATCTACGGTCAAGTATGTGGCCAACCAGCACAAGCCGATGATACAAGAGATCGAGAGACGCTTGTTGTTGGAGGAGCAATAAAAGCTCATTCTAGATAATTTGCCATAGTACGAAGTAGGTGAGTTCATATGTATTGTACAATATGTAACATGACATACAAAAAGCTTTTCGAGAAGATGGCATCAATCATCCCAAGGAGAACTATAAACCTCCAGCAGATCATCATCCTGGCTCACCACCCGGTTACCGCGAAGTCACAGGCAGCCATAAGCACTGATCCGCATGATATCATGGCTGACGCGCTTCCAAATACCATTGGAAAGTACCTGCGATGATACTTACCTGCTCGGATTCTCGACTTCTCCATGAAACCCCAATGCTTCTTCCCTTAGCAAACTGGAAAAGCTTATCATGTTGCACTTACACGCCACGCCTCCTTCAAATGTGCTAGAAGACATTCTCGGTAACCATGTATTCTACGAGGACGAGACCGGACGACACTCGAGGTCCGAAGGGGAGAACCGTCAGCCTAACGCGAATTGGGCGGCGGCATTAGGCGCTGATATGGATTCATACCATGTGATTTATCATCTGAGATGTTGGTCATACTACCTATGTGATTCGACGCGGTTGTAAGAAGATGGGACTTGCCTGGGAAGGAAATCTGGGAGTAGGCGCACATTGTATGATGATTAGCTTGATAACATCGTCTTTTTAGGGTCAGCCGTATCATCCGAATAAACTAGGTTCGTAAAATCATCTTTTGAGGATTAGCCGTATCATGCCAATGACTTCATGCATTAGATCGACTTCCAGGACAGGCAGGACCATTCGCAACAACGCTATACGGACAATGACAGGAAGGGTCTGTTGCTTTAGCAGGTGCTTGGGAATTATCATTCGCAGTGCAGAGTCAAATGAGCATGCGATAGTTAACTACGAACCAATGAGCGATTATGCCAAAAGAAAGTGAATAGTCCGTCCACAGCGAGCAACCGTGATTAAGAAAATGCCTCCCTGAGGGCCGTGATCTTCCATTGACAAAATTATAATCACATGCTCAGGGCTCTTCCATCATCGCTTTTCTCTGACATCCTGAGAAAGCTTGTATAGTGCATATGCAGGTTCGGGAGGCATAGACGAGGAATGAGCGTTTCACAAAGGTACTTACCATTACGCTTGGAAGCGGTGGGGAAGGCTGGAGAAGGGAAAAATGTGGATCGTTTGACGGAAGGATGGGATGCTTGGAAGGTAAATCGATCCATGGGATTCAGTTGTGGGTTGATGGTAGTAGTGGAGCCTGTGGCGCTCTGCCAATGGCCGCATTGGCGCCATGGCGCCGTAGTGGTGGGGATGTGGAAGCCACAATAGAACCTAGAGCATTGTAACCATGTTGCGATATTCTCGTGTACGCGACAGTCCTTTCACGCTCATATTCACCGAGACATTGCACACAGCCATCGAACGGTTCGAGTATGCTGTTGCTTCGATGGAAGTCAGACTTGGCATTAGGCCTCTGTGGCTCCTGTTGAGCGAATTGGGGGTAGCAAGGAATGGAGCGGTTTAGGTAGACGGTTGGCTGTTGTGATGGAGCCAGCACTGGTCGCCACCTTGCCACCTTACCGCCGGCTCCAGGCTGCCCAAAACAGGGCTAGCGCCGCAGATGCGCACCTTTCGTAGCCCTCAGAGATAGTATACTATCACATCTGCGTCACCGTATTACAGGCTTATTGCATTTCCCTAGCAGCTGTGGGCGGGTTTCGTTGGTGAAGCAAGGAGGAGATGCGGGGCCGCAGGGGCAAAATGTCGAGGCGGTCGGAGTGGTGAGCGCCAGACGATTGGCGGTTGTTGCGGGGAGGTAGCGGGTATATTTACAACAGCAGATGCTCCCTGTGGAGAGGGAGAGAGTGAGGGTGAGGGTGAGAAAGAGATTGGGAAGGGAGAAAATTGGAATCGCGTCGCCCGTGGGAGAGAACCCTTGAACATGACGTGGGTGATGTATATGTTTGTATGTAGTATCTTTGTATAGTATTACCGCGCGTTATTTCGCGTATATGCATTCCTTTTTTCCCCTAGTTCAAGCAACGACTATTGATTCAACCCAAGGCGACGGTCATTTGCTGACTGGTGTGGGTACGGAAATTCCAAATCCCTGAGACACTGCATTGACGTTAGTGATTACCAAGCGGGAATTGCTTGCATAGGCATGTACTGCGGGATTCTGTGTGTCAGCATTGCATATTAGCGTACCATACCCATCAAGCATGCACGATCCTAGGCTTTCATTTGATTTGTGGGTGCTTTTTGGGACGCCTCGAAATTGGCAAACAGATCATGCAAAGCAGCGAAAAAGTATGCGGTTGAGTTTCAGGTTCCTTTATTGGGGTCGCTGATGGTGAATTGTCAAGTCTGGTCGCGTAGAGAATGGAAACCTGCCGGAACACTGACTGCAATGAGCCTTTCACCAATTGTGGAAGCCCAGGATGCAGCTGGCGGACCTCACGAAGGATCGTTTGGAAAGCCTTACCCAGATAGACCGCTTTGACATGTAATTGTCTCCATTCGGGTTAGGAGTATTATACCCTCACCAATAACAGTCTCGTTCCCTCCTTCGTCTTTGCCTTGAATTTCGGCCACTTGGGTCGCAATCCAGGGTCCAGTTTTTCTGCGTAGTAAAGGCTGTAGTATGAGCGAAGAACTGCTGGTAGACGATTGGATTCTTTTCTGAGTCTTGTTCGTTGTTCCGGTCGAATTGGGAAATACCGCCAACAACCTGATTGGCGTGTCAGAAGGCCAAATCTTCTTCTCTCTTGAGATCATTCATGAGTGCAGTTCGAGAGTCCCTCTCGGCAAGGCTTCATTAGACTCACGCCTTGGATTGTGATCAACGTGAGGAACGAGACATATGGGCAATATGATCAGAGGTGCGGTCGTTAGCTTGCATTTCAGCGGCCCTCCTTAGAAGATCAAACGTCTTTCGTGATTTTAGGTGTTCTCGGATGAGGATGGAAGGATTGTAGAATAGAGGCTCAAAATTCTGATATGGTCAGCTTGCAGGACCCGCGCAACATCGTCATGCTAAGCCAGTCGCCCCTTGAGCTCTGAAGCTTGAAAGCCACTGTCTTCCGGTAATGTTGTTTTCGACCTGAAAACCAGACTACAGCCGGAGTCTTTGATCGAGACAGTGTATGGGGGCAAGTGTGTAAGCGCTGCCATAACCAAGCGACAGTGGGTCACCGAAAGGCTCAATCACCGGACGATATCAATCCCTTGATATTCTATTGGCATCAATCAATCTTGTCACCACCTTTTCCCAAGCATTGCTAGCTACGAGCAGCGGCGACCCATTTGGGTGCTTCGGACGACGTCTTCGATGAAGCCCGTGCATTTCTGACATAGATTCTCGTGTCATCCTTGTCTCACTCGCTCGATTCGTTTACACTTCGCTCATCGCGTAACAATATCCGCTCATTGTCCATGTGTCCACGTGTACCAACGCCATCGGATATTTGCCGCAGTGGCAACGATCCCGACGAAATCTAGAATCTGACGGCTTTGCCACCACTCTCGTCCTCTACTAGGTCTTCTTTGTTGGTATGAATCGATTCGGCGAGACACAGACACGGTACAGCCGGCATTAGGTAGATGTGCCTCAAAACCGTCCTCTGGAGTGGATCTTGCCCATTGTTCGTATCCTCAGTATCGGTGATCCCTCTGTTACCCTCCTAGCCTGACCCCCTTTCGAATTGCAGCAGAGCATGGAAGCAGACAAAAGCGGAAGCCCAGAGCTCTTTGATACAAATCTATTTCCGGTTGAATATGCAATTCCTCGCTAAGAAGCAGTGCTTCATGGGTAGTGCGAATGTTGATCCCATGCAGTCAGATTAAGGTGGGTAATCAGAATTCATGCTTCGTAGTGGAACAAGGGTGATCGTGGGGGTTCGCAGGGTTGCCACGAAGTGGAATGCACGTGGCAAGCTTGACAACTGACGCCTAAGCTTGGGGGATGAGGAGCGGTACACTGGTTGTGAGGAGGCATAGTAACGACATAAGGGGGACGTGCCTGACTTCGTTTCATCTCGACACGGAAGATGTTAGTACACCGTTAGAGTCTTAGAACTGCAACAAAATAGACGAGGTGTGTGCTTTGCACCGTGGCTCGAGCGTAGGTTCAGTAGCGTAGGAAAGCCAGCATCCGTTCGGAGAATATACCTTATTGATCAAGGTTCAGATCCTGATAACCTTATCCCAGTACAATTAAACAGAAGTCACCCAATGACTCCAACGATGTCACCCTTTTCAATAGTGTGACAGTCCATTTGCTTAGCTTAAACTTGGGCTTGTTGCTCTTCAGGGAATACCTCCGATGACATGCCGTCGGATACTGCTCTCATCCCTGACATTGACTGCCGTACGACTTCCGTACCGAGGGTACATTGCTCAGCTTGGGACTTCGCAATCTACTTTCATCCGAATCTGACCGGCGCTATTGAAGTCTGGGTCTTTGCTAGACCATGGCAATTCATGTCCCATCAGAAAGGGAAATTCACCGCGAGCATGGGTCCGTATTGCCCGAATTGAGGCTCAATATTGTAGGCGAGTCGATGCCTGTGGCTAAGGATTTCCACTGCATGGACGGTTCACTTCGAGCGTAAGACACCACAGGATTCGTATTCACTTTGACCCTCCGCCTCGGCACTCTAGCGTTGGCTTCACTCATTTAGCGGATGGTTGAGATGACTGTATATTAAATTGTCTTTGAAGTTCAAAGAGAGTAAAGATCAGGCCGAGTAGAATGAAGTAAGTGATGTGGGAAGACCAGTGCAGGGGGGATCACTCCAGTCTCGATACATATCTAGACAGTTAAAGATGCCGTCCTTTCCTGCTACTCGTGCCAAATAAATTGTAAATGTCTGTCGTGCCGGATATCGCAGTCCTCACGGTTCTCTGTCTACCAGATCTCTTAAGTCTGAAGTCTGCTAACCAGCCAATCTGGATATTCTAGAGATGTATGTCAAGGACAACCGATGCTCTTCGCCAGAGACGCGGTAATCTAGACACCTCACGTTGACGCAATCCATGCAGAGGGCACTATCGTGAATAGAACGTGAATATTGATTGTAGCGGCGGGGAGTAAGGATTGTTTGATCTGATGAATAGCAATGCTGAGTGCTCCGATCATAATCTGTCGACAAGAGGACTTTCTCTTAAATCTTTGCAAAAGAAAGTAGGACGAACAATTTGAATTATTCAATCTACTAATAAATCATTCGCAGTGGATTGTTTTCAACAGCCGTACTTTTCCGCCAGTCTCGGATGCCCAATCAAAAGTATCCAGTACATGAGGGACTATAATGTCTCGCTTAAATAACCTACGATCAATTCATACAAAGATCCTTCCAACACCTTATCCCATTAGCATGCAGGAGAGAAGAAGCGCTGTGGGTCCCAAAGATACACGTGTCCATCACAAGGCCAAGTGTAGATCATTTCCCAAGCAGTAACCAGATGGAAAACATGGGATTGCTCGGAGTGTGAACAGAGTCTTGCGGCTTAAATTTGACAGCGGTACAACTTTAAGCCGTTTTCTCTAGTGGTCTTTAAGACCGCCGAAGCGGCGGTAGCGACGGCTTTGCGTTGGCAATCATGGCTGCCTCCCTAACACCTGCAGAATGTTTTGTCATGCCCACCTTGCAGTCGATGACAAGGCTTTATTTGGTAGCTTTGGCAAGTGCCGAGGAAGTCGAGGTGCCCATCCCAGTTGGCAGGCATGTTGGCGTACTCAATCCATGCAGCGTGTCCTTGTCATGTCACGGTGAAGTCGACGAAAAGGCTTCGTGTTGCGGTACTTAAAGATCATCCGTGAAGTGGGTGGCTACTATCTGAATCAGAAGTTTTGTGATTCCTTGATTCTGCAGCCTAGCTTTGTAATGCCATCACGGAATCCACAATTCGGGTCGGCGGTATCCACTAATCTGCGAGGGGCCTCTTCAAATGAGAGGGATTACTGCTACAAGTAAAGCGGACGCCTTGACTAAAGACCGCTATGGTGTTAGTGATTTCTGGATGGTGATGCGGTGGCCGGGTCTATCGGATATCTGCGTCTTGCATGCATAGGGGCCCGAGGTCCAGGATATAATCGAGACAGAATCGAAGCATCCCAATGACTAGAATGTTATGCAGGCAGCCTATCGACATGGAAGACCTTGCAGTGCAGGATGATCGTTACCATGGCCATTCAAGAGATCTGGTGGCACTGTTGTGGTATCCTACCATCTCTTTGCCATCGTCCGTGGCGTGGCAAGACCCACACCCTCTTGTCGGACTTTTGGAACTATAGCTGGATGCAGGAACAGTCGCTTACCTCTGCAGTGTTGACGTGGCTAACAGACGACAACTATGGATTTCATTGGCGTAATATTACCATCCAATTTCTATATGCGTCTTCTACACTGCAGCTGAAGAGGAAAATCTGGGATATAATATTCCCAGCATGGTTGCGCTCTGCATCCATTAGGCGCATAACCGACTCAGTAGATAGCAATACGGTACTTGACGATGCATGTTCAACAAGGAATAGACAAAAGAGACAAGTCAAGGTCAAAAGTACGTAATACTTGGCCACTAAGTTTCTACCAAGCGCTTGTAGAGTTGAAGATATCAATAGGGTTGAGTTCGCCTTCTCCCGCGATACTTTAGGTATGGGGAAGGTTAGAAAAAGCAATTCTCACGTGATATGCTGCATGAAGCCGTTGTAAGCTGTCTTGATAATTTCAAGTAATTTGACAATTGAGTGTTGGCACGGCCCGTGTATGTGTAGCTGTATGCAGGAGGGCTGACGTCGATACGAGGATATACAGCATCAGGTGGCTGCTTTTCACCGCTTTTGTCGACAGCGCTCGACAGTCCTCGGACATGCAAGATTTTGATGAATGGAGGAAGCCTGAAAGAAAGCCTGTCATTATGATCGGTGACATTTCCCAGCTCACATTTCCCACTTGTGACGCGGCACGAGTTGTTGCAAGAATTAGCGAATGGCGTCCAACGGTTAGGACGAACGATGCAGGTCAAAAACGATGGAAGGATCAATAGGACTTCCTTAGGCCGTGAACAATCCAAGCAGTCAGAAGCCAGCAAAAATGAAGGCCTAGAACCATTAGGTAGCTCTCAGGTATCGTCGTCGAGCGTTGCTGCGGTTGTCCAAAACCCTTATCCCCGCTCAGCCTCTGAAGCAAACCTGGGTCTTGGTTGGTGGGAGGAGCGAATAGGCTTCCTACCCAGCGTGCTGGGTGACACCGCCTACCACCTAGCAATCGCGCGGGCTCCGGGCGGCTTGGAATGGCTTTATTGGCTTGTTTTGCATGCTGCGCAAGGCCATGGACCGTGTATCAAGTGCATCATGAAGTCGAATTTGGACATGCGTCCACAGGAGGAAATCAGAACAGGATCAGGGGATGTACTTTCCCTATTGGCACACAGGATCCCGCGACACAGCCACAGCGCCCTGGCCAATCAGAATGGGGATCTGGATGGTTTATATGATGGGGTTATTGAATGTTTCGGTATGGCCGGAAGGACTCGATGCTGCATAAGGTAGTCCTTTATGCGCGGCTTGATGAATGCAAGAAGTTGGATTGTCCCCCCCTCCCCCCAGGAAGCAAAAATAATGAGTGCTATTGACTGGGATGTGATGAATCAATCGTGCCGACACTAAGATAAGTGTACCCGCGATGATTTTCCCTCCTTCAGCCATTCACGGTAACGATGTTCGCTTTCATCCCCATCTTTTCTCCCCAGCCAGACCCCTTCGAAATCCTTGGAAGCCTTTGCAGCGTGCATACGCGTAGGTGCCTATTGCCATCCTAAGCGTACCTTAGGCCCAAGTGGACCTGCATGTTATACGCAGCTGAATCCACCATCTTTTCTCCAGTCCCCCAACATATTTGATGTATCACACACCACGCACTACACCTGTTTCTTCGCTCTCGACAGCGCGGTACCACTTCTACAGCAGGAATAATTTCCAAGACGACGGCTAATAACCCACAACCAGAAAACGACCAGTCGGCTCTAGAGTACGGGACATATTAATACTCGAGCTCGTCGAGTGCTAGTCTGCTGGCCTATATAGCCGCACAGACTTCTCGACCAGACTTTGTTCCTCCCATCTCCTTGCCTCTCCCCACCTCTTCCCCTACCTAGACTGCCTAGAAAATAGCTATAGTGGGGAAGTCCAACTCTAAGTCAAGTGCCACCCGGATCACAACAGAAAGTAAGTCTGTCACTGCACTAGTTCTAGCAAACGCCTCGAAGGTAGGTACAGACTATGTTGCACATCTCGATTACTGTGCGTCTTACCACACCAACAACACCACTACCATCACCACTACTACCACTACCCCATATCTTCACAGACTCTAACCTGGCCCTGTGGGTGTTCTAGTACAGCTTTGCATACTGTCAGCCTGTCAGCTTGTCGCCACTTCCCTTGGCCATCCGATACCCCTGACTCTCCCCCCTCCAAGACCGCCCGGCTTAGATCTACACTGGTGGCTGTTTGAACCCGAGGACATTTCATCACACGCGTCATTTCTCCCTCCAATTTCCACCTCTCCGCACCGCGGAAGAAAAGCACCATCCCAAACCAGCAATACGCACGGAAGCGCGTTTGTTTCACCCTCAACATCTTCTCCTACACCTATTTCACATAGGCGCATTTCGAATCCTTCCAAAGGATCCGTTCACCTCGAACTACTTGACTCACCCGTCCATAAAATTCCTTGCCGAAAACTCAATCGCTCGGCAACCTCCTTCAAGCTTCTTTTATTCTCGACCCTGTTGTCGATCACACCAATGTCTTTTTCTTGCTACACGCTTCCATAGTGCCGCGATTCACTATCCCCGACTTGTATCGCCGCTCTGCTCACCAAGAAGTATACTCCGACCTCGAGGTGTTTGAGACCTCCTGTCGAACCCCCCCACCCCTGGGATCTGCGCTATGAACACTGGGAAAGCTCCAGCATGTGTACCCACATGGCGAGGGCACATCGAGACCACGAAAGATGCATTAATTATTTTTGAAGCCTGTTTCACCGGCCAGCTGGCCCATTGCTTCCGTCGGCCGCATGATCGGGAGCGGAACCAGCTCATCGTCAGTGGGAATGTGTTTGTCTACGAAGAGGCAACGTCTGGCATAAAGAGATGGACCGATGGCATACCCTGGAGTCCAAGTCGAATATTAACCAACTTCCTCATCTACCGTCAGCTCAACAGCCCCTTCCCTCCAGGGGAGAAGAAGCGAGCCACGAAGCGGAGCCAGAGGCCCATCAAACCCGGCGAACCATATTCGAGCGCGACCTCGACACCTACGACCGATGAAACCAGACCCTTCCCGCCTGAGTCGCCAAACGCTTCAACCGTCAAAGCAGATGAGACTCCAGATAAGGATGCCAACCGCGGCTTGGTTGGCTCGTTGGTAGACTCTTACGAATTCAAAGAGAATGGCTTGCTCAAAAAGACTATGACCGTTACCGTCCACAATGTACAACACCACTTGGTTTCTTATTATTCACTTGAGGACGCAAAATACAACCTCAAAACACCCAGGGACGATCCCATGTTAAAAGACATCCCGATTAGGGAGGCATTATTGAACCAACCAAAATTCAAGTTTCCCAACCTTGACGACGCCGGTGATGGGACGTACGAACAGTTGGAAGGACAGCAGAACCCTTATCCTACATACTATCAGAACGGCTATGATGCTAGAATGTTTGCCTCTCCAAGCGCCGGCATTCAGGGCTCGCAAAACTCATCCCCCATGGGTCCATACCCTGGTGTCTACGCGCCTGCACATCCACCTTCTACAAGTTCCGCATATGCTTCGATAGCCCCGACGGCATCTAGTTACGCGTCGACGATTGGGCCTGTGCAATATCCACAGCACCAACCTCTCGGCCATCAACAACCATACCCTCACATAAGCCAACCCGTCGTATCGCCATATCAGGGCCAGCAGCAGCAACATCAATATCAGGGCCAACAGTATCCAGTTCAGCACAATCATTCTCAGGAGCAGCTCCAGCACTCGAATTACCAAGGGCAACCGGGTGGCCATGCATTGCCGCGGCCCTCCGGAATGATGGAATATCTGCCTCAAGAAGGCGGTGGCTTAAGCCACGATCCATACGCCTCGAGTGGAATCAAAACGGAATCTATGGCTCCAGCGAGTCAGTCTCAACAGTGGTCCATGCCGGCCTACTCACAGCAATGGACGTCCCGGCCAGAGGGTTCGGCGTACTCATCGTACCGTACTCAATCCTGAGAGGCACTCTTAGGTGGCGTCGCCTTGTCATCCTCCTGGCTTACATGGGCGCCAAGCCATTTTTTTACTGGAACACGATAGGTTTGACGAAGATTGCACGCAAATTTGGGGAGCATTTACAGCGGCGCAAGTTATTATTACTGGCTTGATCTTACTGGAGCATTGACTATAGTGGGTTGCGGCTTGTGTACAGTACCTATTGCATTAATGCATCTGCTGGTGTCTGGGAGATGCGCAGCTTGGCGTCGACGTGGGCTTTCGCTTCTTTGAACATAATTATTCTACCTCTCTACAACTCGGTTAATGTGCACGCACATCTTGGAGTACATCTCGCACTGGGGACCTTTTTCTCGCTTGTTAGGGCCTCAGCATTGTACCGGACCAACAAAAAGCTACCAATGGCGTTTTTCCCCCATCGCGATGTCGGCGCTTTGGCTGGACCTTTGTTGTGACACGTATCTCTGACCGCATTGCTCCAACGGGACTACTGGGCAGCCGGAAATATCATTCAGCAAAAATACCCCAACTGCATCATTTGGCAGCACAAGTCATGTAGCTGCTATTGCCGACTTACTGGCGGCAGGAAGCGATGGGAGCAGGAGGGAGATTATTGGTTGTATGCGACCGCTATTGCGTGCCCGCGATCGCATAAGGGACGGTCTAGCGTGGACTGGTGTGCTGATCGAAATTGATCGACTTGTGCCTGAGGGACACTAAGGATTGGGCGAACACCACCTACCACCTACGGAGTACTCCTATTCCCCTAGCACACAAATAAGTGGTGCCGAGGCTCCCACGGAGAGCTCTCCGCTTTTCGGACTCTCGGGACACTATGGGCAGAGGAGGATGATCAGGCATCAAGTAAGCAAGGATGGTCCAGTACGAGAAAACATTGGGCTCGAAAATGGAAAAGGAAGCGCGGAGAGATAAAAAATTGCATGGGGACGCCCCTAGCATGGGGTACCATGACATTATTATTATTGTTTATTACTTAGTGATTGGTTGTGATGCGACGCGCAAACAAAGTAGTACTGGTAGATGTAATGTACGTAAGAAAGATTAGCCAATAGAGGTACAGAACAGGTACAGCAAATAGTACAGAGTACAGGGTACGAGATTACGAAGATTAGGTGTACGAAGATTCGGCCACGAGGCCGAAGAAAAGCGTCAGGTTAGCGTGGAGGTGGGAAATCGTGCAGCGAAGGGAAAAGAAGGGAGAAGGAGAAGGGAGAAGGGAGAAGGATCTAAGAGAAAGAGGGATCTGCGACGAACCATTTCTTCGGAAAATTCTTTTGGGGAACCGCATCATGCTTGGCACGGCCTCCACACCCATTACCCCATCGATCCGAATCGCTCCTGATGATATGATAGAAGCGGCAGAACACAAGGTTGATTCCGTTTCACTTCGCATGGGTTCAATGACTCGTTCCAACAGCACTGTTCGTGGGGAGGGTTTGACCGTTCGTGTCCAACTCGGATGACAACGTGGCAGGTGAAAAGGATAAAGTGTATGGTGTGTAAGCATTCAGCCTTACCTTATTCCTTACTCGATCGGACCCAGGACTAGAACTAACTACTAAAGTGCTTGCAGCCTGCCTAAGGTACGGGTGTACAGTGTACAGTCGAAACTATCAATGAGAGAGGCAGCTGGATCCGACGTGACGCTAATCCAGCAGGTGGGGACTTTGAATCTGAAACGAGTTACATCACAACCCGACAGTGAAACAGGACTGCATGTCTGTCCAATCATCCGCCAATACCCTGCACTTGCCGACCACTCTTCTGCAGCATATCCAATAGCGCTAGCTCTTCTGGCGACAAGGGCTAGGCTTGTGCCGGGAGCCGCACCACAAGTCATCTGACCGCCAACCCAGTCCAACATGCCATGGCATTACTGCAAGCTGCAACTTGTGCGTCGCGCAGTCTTCCATCCACCAATGCCTCGATACCTGCGCTGTTGAGGACGACTAGCTCAAGAACATCCTACTCAGCCACGGCAATTTCCCGGAGGCCCAAGATAGAGAATTGGACGGGTGCTGAAAGAATATGTTGCCAGGGCACCGAGCCAAGATGGAGGTGGCGCACCGAGTCCATATCCAAGACTGGCGCTCAAATCCGGATACTACAGCGTCGATGGAAGGTAGGACTGAAGGGACAACAGCAGCTGAGATGGCTTTCTGATGGTCCACGTAATGTGGAGCCTCAAGAACCAAAAAAGTACGCCACCACCCCGCCACGCCCCACCACTACCATAATCATCATCACTATCATCATCATAACGAAAATTCACTAACCACTCAATCCCCTGTCCAACAGGAAAACGCCCCTCTCAACTCTCATCCCCTCCCATGAGAACATCTACACCCTTCCCAACATCCTAACCTTCTCCCGCCTAATCGCCGCTCCAGTAGTCGGCTACCTAATCATCCACGACCTCCACATCGCTGCTCTTGGCCTCTTTATCTACGCAGGAGTCACAGACCTAGTGGATGGCTGGATCGCCAGGAAATGGGATCTACAAACAGTGGTAGGGACGGTGATCGACCCAATGGCTGACAAGGCTCTCATGACGGTTGTCACTATCTGTTTAGCCATGAAGGACGTTCTGCCTGGTAAGTCCACTATGCCTATCTCCTCGAGCCACATGTCTAACTCATGCAACCAACACAACAAACACTAATTTTTTCCCTACATTTAGTCCCCCTAGCAATCCTCATCCTTGGCCGAGACATTCTCCTCGGCCTCTCAGCCTTCTACTACCGCTACATTTCCCTTCCCCCTCCCCGCACCTTCGCGCGATACTGGGATTTCTCTCTCCCGAGCGCTGAGGTGAGACCGACGAGGATATCGAAGATCAATACCTTTTTGCAATTGGGATTGTTGGGGGGAACGATGGGTGGGTTGGCGGTGGGCGGGCTAGGAGAAACGGCGCAGGCGGTCATGGAGGTCAGTTGGTGGATTGTGGGGTTGACGACGGTGTGGAGTGGGGGGAGTTATGTTTGGGGAAAGGATGCGGTTAGGATTTTGAGGAAGCATAGGGAATGAGGTATTCTAAAAGGAGCGAAGAAAAGAGAGCGTGGCTGAACTGAGATTGGTGGTGGATGCGAAGAATTACATGTCTGTACTCGGCTGAGACTCGGGTCCAAGGTATGATCACGCATGACACGGTCCAGATACAATCGCACTTGAGAGTCGCTACCTTGTGAAGGAATTGGCATCTTTCACTGCAGCAGTCATCAAGTTTACTCTAATAGATCTGTATATCATATCTTCAAAGTGTCCGTCTTTCCTCAAGTAGAGCCAAAAGGAAAGAGATTCAAAAGCTTTGTTTCAATGCAAAGCTTCGTGTCGCTCGTTCACGCAAACGTATGTCATTTCCCGCCACAGCGGGATCGTCCACTTCCTGCCTTATATTCTAACCACCACCAAAACCAAGCACAACCAAGTTCACTTGTGTGACTTACAAAAATGGAACCATGACTCCCTGCTTGTCAAAATAGAAGTTACCTTACACTCCAGCCTTTCCTCTTCACCCATTATCCTCGCACCATTCCCTCGCATCCCACGACTTACCTCCACAAAAATTTCCAATTCTTCCATAACCATAAGCATTACGAGCATGCAGGTTGGAGACAACCATCGAGGCTACAAGATAAATGCTTGAAGAAGGAAATGGATGAATTCTTCCTGACGCCAGCCTCATTGGGGCTCCAAGGATGGCAAGGCAACCGACCCAGCTGTGCAGAATACATTGGGAGGCCGTGCCTACCGAAGAGCTTAACAAGATGGACCAAGGAATGCTTATGAGATGGATTCAGCTCTAGACATTGCGGGATGAGGCTTGGACAGCTGGTCGATGGTGGCCTGTGGATTACTTCAAGAGTAACCATGCTGACCTATCCTGGATTGACGATATGGAGCCTGTCTGGACTTGCCTAGGGTTTACGTCAAGCCTTCTTGACAACAACCATGTTCGAAGCGATGACCGTCCAAATTAATGAAAGAAGGGGGGAAGGGCATGGAGCAAAAGTCATATGGGGTCAACATTTGCCAATCCACAGCTTCAGCACTTCATAAGAGGAAATATTTTCAAGGATGATAAATCTTTAGAGAGGATTTGTAGGACTCGATGAGCTCCTGAAACGACAATCCTACCGAGAATCCTCGTCGTACCATCGTTGTGCTTGCAGAACACTACAAAAGCTCTCTATGGACGACTCTTTCTTTGCTTTTTTCACCTTTCCCAACTAGTATGGGTGTGGGTGACTCTAATCTGAAGCATAAGTTCTTTGACAAGCTCGCTCGCCTCAATAGGACCCGACTCAGTCTCATATACACGGGAGAATTGAATCAGCATTTCCACGATCCTCTGACCATTGACAGCTGCTGCCAGTGTTGTCATGCTCATACCTCAGCTTCGCGGAATGAGGCAATCTGCTGAAGCAACTCGACACGAGCTTGAGGAAGCTATTAACAGTGCCGAGTCCGCACGTGGTTGGATAACAGATACCCTCGGATCTGATAGCTATCCAGGGCTGATATGATAAGGAGGGGTCAGGGATCTGGCATGCCTGGCCGTCAGTAATCCGAACTCTTGCAGTCTCAGGCTCAAGGCTCAATATTGCCCAGTTTGTTTGAGCCTGCCTGTCAGAGTCACGACCCAGCTTCTTCCCACGATGTTTCGCACTATCCGTCCGTGATGGATGACCAAGTCAGCCTGATTAGACATCTTCATCATACCCTGCGGTCTACTTGTCAGTCAGCTGCTCAGGCTTCCTCGATGTTGTTTGGACACCCGTCTGTCATTTCAATCTGCTTATTGCGAAGCAAGAAGGCATGCAGAGAACCTTAAGCGATCCTTTGCGCCAAGTTTATGGAATCTCCATGCAGGTCGCTTAATGAAGGTCTTGGGGTGGTCAAGGCCTCCGGCTCCTGGATATCATTGAACCCTACGTCGTACGTTGACTGTATGCGAATTGCGATGCTATATAACCTTCCCAGACACCGACCATGTTCTTATACTGCAACCTTGGGGCACGTCATATCGCATTGACTTTTTTCTCTATCAGATATACGAGTAGATCGTCATGTTGAAGTTCTCCAATCATGCGATTCTCTCAATTGTTGCGCTTGATAGCCATCAACATTGGGATAGTCTACTCTTTTGCTGTTTATCATCCTAAGGATGATTTGTTCTATGGCCAGAAACGTGCAGTGTGTTTTCAGGACAATGACTCTACCGGTAACTCGCTCGTTGCCTTGCAGATCTCCGACTATGACGGTACTCTCTCAGATCCTGTTAAAACCTCGACGGGTGGAAAGGGTCTAGCTGGTCTGATTGCTGTCAGTCAAGACCCCGTTGTCGTAGATGGCAATGTAAGTCCACCTGTATAGCGATTTCGTTCCCTCGAGCTTGGGGACTGACAGTATGCAGTACATATTCACAGTCAACGTAGGAGACGACACCTTCTCATTCTTTACAATAGATGGTCGTGACCCAACACATCCCAAGCTCGTGGGAACGCACTGCCTACCTTAGGCCAAACACCCGTATCTGTGGCCTACTCTGACAAATTAAAGACAGCCTGCGCCCTCAACTCCGGTTCCACGGCTGGAATCACCTGCTTTAACATCT
The DNA here is from genome assembly GCA_002927785.1 of Cladonia uncialis. Lineage (NCBI taxonomy): Eukaryota > Fungi > Ascomycota > Lecanoromycetes > Lecanorales > Cladoniaceae > Cladonia > Cladonia uncialis. Next base: position 27,734 of record NAPT01000368.1, read on the forward strand.
CACCCAATGGTCCCACCCCCCAAAGTGGTCTCCGCTTTATCCCCCAAACCGAACTCAATGACTCCAGCGCGTATGTATTAACCAACAATCGCCCTCAAACCAACAAAAAAAATAGAAATCCACTAACCCAATCCTAGTCCTTGGTGCCGACATATCCTTCAACCCTAGATCCACCGCCCTCTTCGCCACCGTCCGCTCCAACGGCACCCTCCCTGGCCTCCTCTACGCCTATCCCATCTCGCCTTCCGGCCAAATCTCCATCACCCCTATCGTCACCCTACTGCCCTCCCTGCGCCTACTCTTCTCTCTAAACTTCCTAGACAACAACTCTTCCCACCTCTTCGTGACAAACCCGCACCAATTCTCCCCTGGCGCGGCCTTCTTGAACATAGAATATCCCAGCTTAAAAGCCAGTGTGGAGAAAATCATTACGTTTCCTGGGCAGGTGGCGAGTTGTTGGGCGGCGTATGCGCCGCAATTCGATGCCGTGTATATCATTGATGCGGCAAGACCTAATGTTACGACGATCAATCCGGAAACGGGGGAGGTGAGGGGACAGACATCTTTTTCAGAGAACAAGGTAGTGGAGTTTGGCGGGGCTGATGCGAGGGTTGATCGGAACTGGCTGTACATTCTATCCGATAACCAAATGGATCCTAAAGTCATCGTTATAGAAGTGAGACCAGGGCAGGTTCCAATCACCATACAGGAATTCAACATATTCCAACAGGTGGGGATGATCCCGGGGTGGATGGGTATGGCTATTTGCCCTACTGGTTATTAGTTGGGATGTACGACGTTGGGAGGGAGAGGATAGATAGGCGTGGTTTGGGTTGGTAAGTAATAAAAATACTCAATTAAGAATTTAGACGTTCATTGAAAGAAAAGACCCATCTACAGCATCAACTACCTCTAAACACACGAAACAAAAGTCCCTCCCCCCCCTCAC
>NAPT01000369.1:0-28671 GCA_002927785.1 Cladonia uncialis
TCTTGATATAAATAAATAGATAAATAGATTAGTAAATAAATAAATAAATAGAAGATAAATAAATAATAGATAAATAATTAAGTCTTTCTAGTATATTTAAAAAGATTAGATTCTCTTTTAATATATTTTCTTTTAAGTATAATATAGTTTTTTATATAATATTAAATTTATTAATAATAATATATCTATAAATTCTAGCTAAGCTTCTAATTAAAAGATCTAGATTTAGTATATTATAAATAGAGATGGAATTAAAGTGCTGTTTAATTAATTTCTTAATAATAGTGATGTTGCTAAGATCTATTTAATAGATAGGTAGAAGGAGGGGATCTGCCAAGCCTCTTAGGGCTAGGCTAGACCTGGCCTAGCAACAAAAAATGCCTAAGGCAAAAATCTTATCCTCACCGTCGCCTGAGGGCTGGTACCAAACAGGACGGCTGTTCGATAACAGACTCGTTACAGATATAGTAAAAGGAACACGAACAGCAGGTCGATAATCATATTGCTCATCGGGATGCTATTTCTAGTTCGCAAGAATTTCACGCTTTCCTGGTGACTCGCGTCATACACGCTCATCAACCTGCCTATCCCTGCCATGGATGCGCAAATGGTCAAGCGTTGACGAGGATATTATCAAAGGCACTGCTACGATACCGCGGTGCGCGATAACGCCGTCAGTCAGTTTGGCCTCGTAGTAGTAGTCGTCGCAAACAATGTAGATTCTCAATGTTCCCAGAGATCTCATGCCAGGTTTGGGCTTTGTGCAAGTCCTTTTTTCTAGCGTCTAGAATATATTTTGATATAATGGCGATTTCTACTGTTGATGGCCATGTGGCCCAATGGGTAAGGACCTTCTCTCGCCTAATTCCTCCTTGATTCTAACAATTCACAGCAAGGCGCTTGACTACGAATCAAGAGATTCCAGGTTCGACCCCTGGCATGGTCAACATTAATATTATTTTTGATTATTTTTTTTCCCGTGCTGGACTTATACTACTAAGAAAACCTGGCGGACTTTGTGCGCTGGAGGACATACGATTCGTGATAAGGGAGCACGCGGGATCCAATGAGAGAACAGTCCGAGGACCTGCTAACCATAACATGCAGCGAGCATTCAATAGAGAACGCTCAGTATCAGCTTTTCATTGCTTTAGATGCTCTAAGATAAATGCTTGAACGGTGTTAGAGCTGGTAAGAATTGCCATTCTCGACTTTGATACAAGTTCAGTAGGGGTATGCTTATGCTTTACACTCCTAGCTATTTCGCGGAATATGTTGTTGCAGTTTCTTCGTGCAGTATATATTCCTTTGGAAATGCTCATTAAAATTTCAGTTGTCCACCAGGGTTGACAACAACCTAAGAGTTGGTGTATACGGAGAAAGGGGTCATTGAACCTTTGCTTCGTAAGAAATGACCTAAGTGGCGCATATCCAGCCGGCTACGGCAAGAAGCGGTTTCTCCCTCAACATCCCCATTCATTGAAATTGTTGTGATAACAAATTACAAGCGGAACACAATATTATTGGTCGTCAATGGGAGTATGAATCGTAGTGGCGAGAGCAGGTCTGATTGATATCGTCCATGTACTGTCAATCTATATGGTACATGCACACACTCCTTCTCCCGGTCCCTCAGCTGTCCCTTGTGCAGGCTAAGCTCCTCGAGCAACAAATGTTGTTCCATAACGTCCCTCTCCGCCATGATCCCCCCTGAGAGCTTCCCTTGCTCGTGTCTACCCATGCTCCAACCTTTCTAGGCGCTCCTGAGGTCCGCACTTTTGTCATCTCTTGTCCCGGCTAACTTGTGTGCCCGATCCGCCACCCTTTCGACAGCCAAACTCTGAAGCTTGGTGGGCTTTGAACAGGCATGGCCCCATCCAGTGCTGCAGCAGAGATATTAGGAGTCGGAGAGGACAGCCTAGCATTGGTATGAAAAGCAACCTGCGAGCTGTAACAACGTTCAGCAAATGTCATTATAAACAAATCCTACGGGAGATACACCCACTTTTGTTCATTTTCAACCAGGATCTCCTCCTCACTCAGGGCTATTTCGAAAGGTCCGGTAATCTCACCAGGCAGTCTGTGTTTTCTTTAATATGGTGCGACTCGGTTTTGGATGGGTCTGACTTACCAAGGCGTTGCCGTCAACGTGGGGGATAGGAACAGGGTCCACAGAACTGCCCAAGTTGCCTGGAACAGATAGCATATCACCAAAGTGTTTTTGCTTGAACGACGATTCTCGCCTTAGGAATTGTATCAAGCCGCCTTGCCACTTTCCTGGCATTAGGAGCACAATCTGCAAGCTACGGCAAAACATCCTTTTGATGGACATCTCTTGGCCAAGATAGACGCCCACAGCACATGAGAAGCCACTAAATTCCCTAAAGCTGTTCTAAGATCCCTCTTAGTATCTCATAGGGATCTAGAAGCTGGCGGACTTATGATCCCCATATTATCAATGCACTTGTGCTGAGGTTGACGAATGTAGACAGGCATGCCGATAGCATCGCGGTCATAACTGCCTATTGGGAACAACCTAGAAAGCTGCAAAACAAGGCAATGCAAACGGAAACGACTGGTCCCTCTTCAAACAAATCATAAGTGCAGACCTGTCCCAATGTGACGAGTATTCACAAAGAATAATGACTTTAACCGCAACCAGGGGGCAGCCGGGCCTCATGAGACAAAGATATAGTTCCCAGATAGGCGCTTCTCGGCGAGAAGAAGAAAGAGTCTCCATCGGTCAAGAAGCCTCCTAGTCTACCAGGCTAGAGTCTCGTACCTCTCAGCACGGGCACATGATGTTGCGGAAGACGGAGCTCGAAATTGGTGAGCACCAGCCAGCTTGCTCTCTCCGTATCTATGTATGGGGTAGTCGCTGTCTCAGGTCTTTGAAGGCCTTACTCTGAAATTACCCGACAGAACTCACGGCTCCTTTGCAATTGCAACTCTTACAGCCCAAGCGCACGAGCTCGCCACGTCCACGCCTTATTCGTACCGGAGCTACCTGGTCTCAGCTCTCCGCCGCCGAGGTGCTACCAGAGTTAATAGATAGAGCAGGTCTTAAGACAAAGCCTTGCCAATATATTGGTAGTCCACCTTAGAAGCACCAAGGTTTCTTCCTGCCTGGTCAGCGGAATAAAGCGGTGTTTGCAAGACTCTACTAATGGTAGCACCAACTCCAGAGATTGCTGATTTTGTGTCCTCTGAAGAAGACGTAATTTTCCAGCACCGAAGTTCAGAGGTGAAGACTGTCTCGCAGTCGCCGCCGTTGAGCTCTTTACAACCCGTAAACATGTTACGCTTGTCTTGGGATCCTTTCCAGTCCGGGATGTAGGAGAATGGAGCATAAGTGATGCGCATAGACGGGTTATTGAAACGAGGTTTTGATACTCATGAAGGTACTTTAGAGCAGTATATATCTTTTATCAAAATTCATTAAGTATTGAGAAGCTATTATTGAAGGTTAAGAGTCTCCAAGGTCATCATTTTTCAGGGTAATTATTACTATCATAATAACTTGTCAGTTGTTCGCTCCATATGCATGACTTATGCTCCATTTTCCCATTTCCCAAATGCGAGTAATCAATAAAAAAGACCACGAATTTCAAAGCGACGGATTTGGTGCCCGTCGCATCCATGTTCCACATCGATGTTTTTGGAATGATCGTCTTGATCCGTGTCTTGTGTAGGGTCGGTACCAGCAGATCGGGCATTCACCGCTTGCAGTATAGAGCGGCTACAACAATCGACGTCAAACATCTCAGCAGATATTTCATACTTATAAATTGACTTACATAGGTCGAGGCTGGGCTACTCGTATCGGCCATTCGGCCTCCCCCGGGCATTTTATGCGTTTTTGGATTTAATTGGGATTGTCCCGCTTGCGGGTTTGATGTTTGGAGAATGAGTTCACGGCGTTTTGGTTACGAGTTGCACGTGAGCGGCGGTACCTCATGTTAACGGAGCTGATGCAGAAGTTTTTGGCACCTGTTGGCGCTTTGTAAGATGTTAACGCGAATCATTACACGACCTCACGCAACCCAAGAGGTTTTTGCGGTAAAAGGCCTTGCTCCAAGAAAAGCTCACCCCAGCCACCCGCCTAGGCAAAAGTCTTGGCGTATAGCATCGCAGCGATCGGCACCACGGGATCCTCCTGCAAGCGACACTGATTGGCTGGATTCGGGGCTCAATCCCGTAATCTAAGCCCCCAAGCAATATTGTTGATAAGCTGAATGTTCCCCCCAACACCACTTGCTACCCTTTCTACTCGACTGCCTTCACCCATCTACCCTACGACGTGTCCTGTCAACCGCTTCATCGCCGTCTTTCTGAATATCGCATCTCACTGTGAGAGGTGGACGTGCTCATTGAGGACTATTTCTACTTCGTCAAATCCAATAATCAGAATGGACCATAGTTCTTTCGACCTGAGCGATCCCTTCGATTTCGGCGAATTCATCAACTATCCGCCTGAGAATGAACGCGAAGGGGCTAACGGGTAGGAGATTTGTTTTTTTTTATTGGCTGACAAGCAGGCTCAGATTGGTGTTCTTGGAGTATACAAATGCACCTGATACGCCGCCGCTAGTGCGGGAGGAGCACCACCCTCCCGCTTCTCCATCCCTGCTTGATTCCTTTTGGATGGGTGACGATGGAAATCACCGACTCAACACTCCTGCTTCTGCATTCGATCTTGGTTTCAGACCCATAGATGCCGCGTCTCCCTACGAGGTTGGTGATTTCGGATCATCAGAGCTTGGTGACCAAGGAGGCCCGCTGTCGGCATCGCAAGCCTCTACTCAGTTGATGACTCATCCCATCAGTACCCATACCGATGGTCGCGATCATAATGCAGTACTCATTCGGGACTGTGAATGTATAAGTTGTCTCGGCATATGGAAGTCTCGGGAGCCTTCGTATAGGGATTATGGCAATGGAAGAGGCTCTGGCGAAGCGTACTATTCCTGCCGCCTTTTAGGATGCCTTCATACAGAAGGACCCATGTGGCCCATGTGGCAGAAGGACAAGTATGTTCTTGCGCTCGCTCTGGCCGAGCTTCGCCGACACGAGAAAGCCCATTTCGGTGAAGAGGGTCACTTCAAATGTCTATCCGACCACTGCACCTTCGTCACTAAACGCTCGAGTGACCTCAAAAGACACTCCACTGTGATGCATTGCAAGAATGCCAAAAAGTTTCCCTGCACAGTACCATACTGCAAGTTTGCAGGCGACAACAATGGCTTCCTGCGCAAGGACAAGCTCACCACCCACTTCAACAGAGTGCACAAGGGGGTCAAGGCCGCGCCGCGTGGTACGCTTCGCGCGATTAAAGCAGCCCCAGCCATTGAGGCCGCTGACGGAGCTGGAAGTGCTTCTGGTGAGAAGGCAGCTTAAGGCTGCGGATGAAGGCGGTGAAGGTCATGGTGGCTGATGATGGGTAGACATAAGGAGGAAACAGAGGATGAGCACAAATTGACATGGCAGAGGCGGATTATGGAGAGTTGGTTGGTATTTGCACTTGGATTGCGTTGCTTGTTTCTTTCGCCTTGCGCTCTACTGGCCAGGGCTACACACTCATTCACGCACAAGGCAAGAATGATTATCACGACTTCTATGTATCTTTACAGTCTTTACCTAGAGTCTATTTGACTGCCGCATGCGCGCAATGGAATATTTTCACCATAAGTTGGGGTGTAAAACCATCTTGTGATTCGGATAATGAGATTTTTGAGCGGTTTAGCCTGATCGCATCTTGACTATTAACTTTGTATCTGACAGCAGAGCGGGTGCATCCCCCAAGCTCAATTCATGTACGGACTCAAAAGATCGGAGGGCGGGCGCCCTCCGTGGCAAAATTGACAGGGAATCCCCGCTTAAGCTTGGGCATGCAGGCCGCGCATCCTCCACCAAAAAGCTCAAAGATAAGTACAGCGTTCTTCCCCGGGCTCATTTCACCCTCTCTGCTCAGCAATTCTCGTCCACGCCCTCCGATCGTGGGTTCCAATTGGCCATTTTCTCGATTCGCGAACCCTCAGCCTTGTCCTGAGCGAGGCAGTGCCAACGCATCAGACGCCACCGAAATCACAACGCCCATGTCAGAACCAATGAGCGATCCGTATTCTTTCGACATGGGGTCGTCTGACATTAATTGGGACGAGCCGTTCGACTATGATTCGTTCCTCAACTTCTCGGGCCAGGCTTATGCCGATGAAGGTCTTGAAGGGTGAGAGAATTTGAAAAAAAAAGAAGCTAAAAAGAGGGCAGAATATCACATGCTCATGCAACACTTCAGTGGCCTGGCGCTAAAATATCCAAGATCTCGCCTCAGGACCCTTGTTTCGGGATCCAGGGCAGCCAAGACACAGTGGCAAGTAGTTCAGCTGCAGAGTCATCCCAAGTGGATCCTAGCCATCTCAACGATCATGCATTGAAGACTTCTTCGATTGCCGAGCCCGCGGTGCCTACCCTGGCGCCGTCTACCGTGGAGAGCCAAGCTCCAGGAGCTGATCGGCACCAACTTTCTGTTGCCGGCAATGTCTGTGATTGCATTGTTTGTGTCGGCGTTGGAACGAAAACAAAGGGATCGGGGCTTCATTATACATGTAGAGTCCCCGGCTGCAATGTCCCCCACCACGACAGGATCTGGTTTTCGAAAGTATTGCAAGAAGAAGCAAGCCACTTCCGTAGTCCAGGCGAAGACAAGCTCAAATGTGCTGAGAACGATTGTCCGGTTGCCGTATCCAGCATAACAGATCTAAAACGACACTATACCAGCAAACATTGCAGCAAGTCTGAAACATTCTCTTGTCCATTGGTCTGGTGCAAATACAGCGGTGACAACGGATTCAAACGCAAGGACAAACTCAACAGCCATTACAGGAACGCTCACGAAGGCAAGATGGGTCGTGGTAAAGCTTCCCGAGTGACCAAGCCAAAATCTTCCGGGTCAGTTTCAGGAGGCCTGGGTGCTCACGCGTCCGGGAAGACGAGCACACCACCAGTCTCGAGCACCTGATTGACGGTGTGGGCAACATCAAAGTTCAGAGATGGAAGGACGGGATCAAAGGCGGAGAGATGGAATGATGACGAATAGTGCATGTTTTGTTTTTGCTTTGGCTTCGCACTCAGATTGTTGTTTCCATTCTTTTCCCCTAGTTCATGATGATCACACAGCAAAGCGCAGTAGACGGTCTCAGGAGTATTTTCATTGACCGTGGTAGATTCTCTTCATAGATAGGAAATGTTTCCCTCCCGATGCCTCTAGATCTGAGATCTGAGACCCTGTGAGCTCAAGCACCTTGAGTGACCTATGGAAGGGTTCACCATCTAAGCATAGCATCATAATATGGGTCGTGTAATAACTACTATCAACCTATCTACATTATTCATACACCACTATACTCCTTCGGGAGCGGAAACTCCTCCATCTGCTTCCCCATCTCCAACTCCACCTTCTCCATCGCCAACTCAATTTCCAATGACTCCTTCTCCGCCTCAGTTGGGCCTTAAGAGCGTCCCTTGCGCGTGCCACATCTTGCTCGAACACCTCCAACTGGGCTCTAAGAGCTTCCATTGGTCTTGCTGCCTCTTGTTCAAACGCTTCCAAACGCGTAGCTGCTTCCTCTTCCTTCTCGTTCCTTGCCATGGCTGCTCTGCCTTCCCAATCTGCCAGCTTCTCGGCTGCAGAGGGTTGGAGCTACGGTAGCTCCGGAAGGATGGGATGATTGACATCTAGGGTTTCCTTTCTGGTCAAGATCACACAGACATGTTTGACAATCTCCTTAACCGTCTTAAAATCGATCCTGCTCCTGAGTCCTGTGCTTTTCCATTTCTAGGTAGGCGGAATTTTGAGTTGTAGCCCATTGACGCTGACAAGCGCTTTATGCGGTGAGGAAAGGAAACAGAAGAAAGCACGTGTCCAACCTTGGATGCTACGCACAGTAGAGTCCTTAATTAGAAAATATATATAATTAGAGAATGTTCGAGTATGTGATCCTTATTTAGGAGAGCAGGTCGCTTAATTGTAGCGCACAATCGCCAGTCACGCATTTAATATATATTTCAAATCCTTGCTCAAGCTTTCTTCTATCATGTTTCGATGGTTTTTATTTACTACTATGCGTAGTAATCTGCCTGGAGACCATTACTATTCTTTTACAAACGGGCCTCAGTCCTACAATGCTGCGCACCGCTGCCTTCTGGCAGACCCGAGGCGTCCTTTTCCTCCTCAAAAACTGTAGATTTAGTATTAAGTAGTGGTTCGGGAGCCCGCGAATCTCTACGCCAAGACTCGTGGGCTCCCGGACCAGTACTCAATACTGCACTTATCGTAGCAGGGAGCTGAAAAACGATGCTGAGGCCCGAAAGCAGGAGCTTTAGAGGCAAAAGGTTGAGCAGGGCATTGTCGAGCAAGAGGCTTACAGAGAGTGGCAGGAGGAAGCCTAGAGGTTGAGGGAAGTGACGGAGGCGTTCGATGAGTATGTCATCAGTAGCAGCATGAGCAAGAGGCCAACCTAGTGGTTCTAATTACGTACTGGAGTCAATAATCGTGATTTTGATATCTCTCATTCATGTCCATAAGTTCTCTTTCTTCTTTAGAAAGGCCTAGGGACTGGAAAAAGCTTCGATGTAGGTTGGCAGCGACTGACTATCCATACCTATCTTGAGTTAGAAAGTACCTTATTTAAAGTAGTCTAGCCTAATTATACTGGCAGCAGAGGTATCAGCAAGGAGTACTCCGTAAGGTACTCGACATCGGCGTTCCAGCCATGCAGATTGCGATGTTCAATCTGGAGACTGAATCCTCTCTCTCTCTGTGGAAGGATGGCCAATAATTGGACTTTGGATTGTAAGCGCCGAGGTTATCCTAGCGGCGCATGTACCCGTGGGATCTTGACAACCACTCACTCCAATTTACTTCCATCCTGTACGTTTCATATGCAACTCACAATGGCTTTTGCACAAATTGATTCATTCGACTTGGCGCTTTGTCCAAAGTCTGGGGAAGCTCCATCCACCAGGGTGGCCCCCCAGAGACATACACAATCTTCCAACCGCTGGGGTCTGACAGCAGGGTCCTGGCACCTGCGTCGCCATCTTGACTCCTGATGGTGGCCTTGAATCTGCACTATGCTTGTAGTGCCATGTCTTCTCAATGCTGCCTTCCCCACTCAATCTCTTGGCCCTCGTCGTTGTGAGACTGTACCGTTCACTCCATGCTACAGTCGCGTTGGTCGCGTTGAACTGCGATATTCCTACATCGACTACACATAACTCACTAATAAAATCAATACAGACGTGTAATAGTAATCAATACTCTTCCTTCAATTATCTCCCTACACTGCTCTGCCTGCTGGCTGGTGGAGACGTACATTGTTCGGCAGTGGCGGTCGTCAACACCATGCGGCGAAGAATAATATTCGAAACAAAGACATCACCCATTGCATGACACAGCTGTGCAAGCCTACGACAAGGGAGCATTTTCAAACTCGCACAAGGAAGCTTTGTCCTGGCGACACTGTATCCTCGAAAGACATTATATCCATTGTGTTTAACATATAGCATCATAATCCTCTACGCTGGTAAACGTTTTTCTTCATCTATAGAATTTTCGGCACCGACAGCATCGTCACTATCACGAAACGCTCAATAAAGCATCCCATATCAAGGTCTGGAACCTCGAACTCGTCAGCGCCACGTTCCGATACAACAAAGGTTTCCGCGCTGGTCCTTTGTCCCCTTCGAATCTCCACCTAGCAACAGAATCTCGTTGCCCGGTGCAGGTCGCTACTCCCTGCAAGTCCACCGTATACCCTCAACAGAACAAATACACGACATGCCACCAAGCGTGATGGCTTCAAATTCCACCTCACGCCCCTCCGCACAAAACCAGATACTGCCCTACACACATGGTCTTACTGGGGTAGACCTGCCACTGGACGACTCGCTGACTTATGTACTATGGGTATCTATTGGTGGCCTTTTTCTGGTTATACTGTGTGTACGACTTGGGCAGATGGCAAACGCACACCTTCGACATCTCCTCAACCTCAACGCTAGCCCTCTACAACAATCTTACTGGTCAGAAGACAGGACAGCGATATGGCCGAAATTTAAAAAGCATCTACTATACGCCCCGCTGTGGAAAAAGAGACATAATAGAGAGTTTCAACTGTCACGGGCAGTCAACGTCGGGACTTTGCCTTCGAGATTGCATTCCTTAATCTTGATCATGTACCTGCTAAGCAATATCATCTACTGCATGTACCTCGACTACAGCGAACCAAAAGCGAAGCTGATTGCGGAGCTACGGGGAAGGACTGGCCATCTATCAGTCGTCAACATGGTTCCTCTGATTGTTCTAGCTGGAAGAAATAGCCCATTGATACCAATGCTTCGGGTCAGCTTCGACACTTACAATCTTTTCCACAGATGGATCGGAAGGGTTGTTGTGCTGGAGGCGCTCGTTCATACATTCGCGTGGGCTACGAATGAGTTTGACGCCAAGGGCATGAAGGGGATTCGCGAAGGTCTTCACAACACTCCGTTTTTGGGCTACGGTCTGCTTGGAACCGTCGCTATGGCGGCAATTATGATTCAAGCACCTTCAATTATTCGCCACGCTTTCTACGAGACCTTCCTGCACGTTCACCAATTCCTTGCGATTGCAACCATCATTGGTGTAAAAGTGCACTGCAAGCTTGGAGGTCTACCAGGAGAGGGCTACATCAACTGGGTCATTGCCCTCTGGATCCTCGAGCGTGCAGCTCGGCTCTTCCGGCTCGTCTACCGCAATATCACCCCCCGTAGACTTACCAAGGTCACTATCGAAGCTCTCGAAGGCAAAGGCATCGAAGCCTCCCGAGTCACTATCGAAGTACCCCGTCCGTGGCGCTACCAACCCGGCAGTCACCTTTATCTCTACCTTCCCACCATCTCGTTTTGGATGAACCATCCCTTTTCCATAGCGTGGTCTGACACTCGTCCAACGTTTGATATGATCAACATGGACGAGAAGTTGCCTCAACGGAAAACATCATGTGTTGACATTGCGACCAAGACAACTACAACGTTCTCACTCATCATCGCTAAACGGACGGGCATGACTGCTAAGATCTTCGATAAAGCGCGCGCTTCCGCTACAGGCACAATCACGACATACGGCATGGTGGAAGGTCCATACGGCGGCCTTGACCGACTTCATTCCTACGGGACTGTCGTCCTGTTCGCGGCTGGTGTGGGAATAACGCATCAAATTGGGCACGTCCGGGACCTCCTAGAAGGCCACGCTGCCGGCACAGTCGCGACCCAGCGAGTCGTCCTTGTTTGGTCTGTCAAGAATACTGAGACACTTGAATGGGTCCGGCCGTGGATGGACGAGATACTCCAATTGCCAAACCGCAAGCAGGTCCTCAGAGTTCTGCTCTTTGTCACCAAGCCAAGAAGCGCAAGGGAAGTCGTGAGCAGGAGTGAGACAGTCCAGATGTACCCGGGGCGGTGCAATCCGGGCGTGGTGCTTGGAAAAGAGATGGTAGCGCGTGTTGGAGCAGTGGGAGTCACTGTCTGTGGGCCTGGGGCCTTTGCGGATGAAGTTAGAGGGGCTGTAAGGGGGATTGTGGATGATGGGAAGACAGTGGATTTTGTGGAAGAGAGTTTCACCTGGTGAAACGCAGAGAAGGTGGACGTAGTCTGTTCTTTTCAATCCGAATGCACATTAGCGTAGCATATAGAGGTCAATACCACAAATATTAGGGGTTTATGCGGTATTCCGTGCACATATTATGGGCCTTCTCGTATTTGTTTGATCTTGATAACTAAGCCTCGCCCACTCCAAGCTTCTCGGCCTTGGTTCATATCCCATGCATCGCCAAGGTACACATGCAGCACTGGAGTGTCATGCATGCCTTCCTAATGGTTCGACGTCTTTTGACAGTAAACAAATGGCTCCTCGGGAAGCTTCAATGTAAGCGATCTCAAAGCTTGCATGCTTTGGATTCCCCTGGCCCTTGTAATCATAGATTTTGTCATTCCATACTCTCACTTTCCTCGGCCTAATCCTCCTCCTGATTATTAAACGGATTGGCAATCTGCTCACTACCATCGAGAGGACTTATAAGGACGAGAAGAGTACCACGAGCGACGATGAGGCCGAGAGACCGCGTGGATTCGTTGCCTTCATCATCTAAACTGTGAATTAGCTGGCAAACACCCAAGAAGAAACAGAAGGAAGCAACCACCATACCTCGTAGCAACTCCTTAACATCATCCAACACCAGATTCATAAGTTGATCATAGCCCTTCAAAGTCCCAGTAACTATTTCACGACAGATCCCAAAATTAGCTTTCCTTCCCACAGTGACTAAACAGATTCCACCATCTCTACACACACACACACACACCTTCTCTTCCCCCATTGAACTTGACAGTGATCTCTTTATCCATATACTTGTTCAAGTCCAGTATGTTTTCCTTCTTGGGTTTGTCACCACCCTGCGCACTGCCTCCTCGATTCCCTCCCGCTCCGCGGTTGCTGTTGCCGCCTCGAGCCCCACCGCCCCTACCGCGGAAGTTACCTCGCTCGGACATTGGGTGGCATGTGGGTGGATGAGAGAGACCGGGATATGGGAAAAAGAAAAAGTACAAGAGATCTGGAGGGGTGTGGAAGTGCGGCTCTAGAGAAGAGAAATCGTTGGATTGGCAGTTGGTGGTTTGGCTCTTACCGATGCGTTCCCGCCGTTCGTCTGGTTCAGCCGAGAATTTTCAACTTCGGGGGCCCGGGACCGGTGGGGTGTGGGTTGTGGATTGCGGGTTGCGCTGTGCTGACGACGACTCTTTCTTGCGAGAGGCCCCAGTCCGAAGAGACCTCCACACCCTTTCTTGCCCCTCTTCCGCCCCATAAGCCGTCCTTCCCTTTCCTACTCTATTCCTTTACCCTCCCTCTTACTCCCTACAATATTTCTTCATACAACAGCGACATGGAGTTCTTTCCGCCCTGATACAACCCCATTCCGCTCTTCCGCTGCCGATTAGCTCTTTTCTCCTCCTCCTCCACTACCACCACCACCACCATCACCTACTCACCGCCTTCGCGACTACGGTCTTTCCCTTACGAGACGCACCAGAGGTGTGCGACCAAGGTCCCACCATGGACCATATGGGTTCTCCTCCACTACAACCAGCCGACCTCTCCTCCTCGCCCAACAAACGCAAGCGCAGCCTCTCCAATGAAGCCTCCGCCCATCCCACACCTCCAGCAAAGATGCCAAAAACACATTCCAACCATCTTCAGATCAACTACCTTGCCCGCCAATTCTCCGAAATACTCCCCCTCATATCCACCGACGACCCTCTCCCCTCCCTCCTCTCCCTCATCTCCGACTATGATGGGGTCCTTCAGCGCCATGAATCCATGGCCGGCAATCTTGGCGCTCGTCTTCTCGGACCCATACTGATCCAGCGCTTCGAACGCCTCTTCGATGGACCCCCACGGGTGCTTAAGACCCACGGCAAAGATGGAACAAGCGTGACATGGTTAGATGTGGTCGAATTTGCACGGAACAAACCGGAGCAGTTTAACCTTGAGAAAATGCGGGATGGGATTCGAGTGTGCCATTTCTATACCAAGCAGTGTCGGGTAGAGATTAGCGAGGACGATTTCGTATTGGTTAAGAGTGGGATGCCGCAGAAGTTGATACCGCCGCAGCCCATTGGGGAGGATGAGGAGAAGGAGCTGGGGACATTAGAGATATTAGAAAAGAGCTTCGGAGGTGTGGTACAACTTGCTGATCAAGGTGTGTATATGTTGCGCAAGAAGATGGCCCCATGCGCCGGCAAGGGCTAATAGTCGCAGTGTCGGCTCGTGCAAGGCAGCTGAACCATCGATTAAAGAATCGGAAAAATGCTATAATTAGTCGAAGAGAAGCAGAGTCTGCAGCTCGAGACGAGGTAGCTAGAAGTCCAAGGAATGGCGAGCTAGGTTCTCAAAGATGCCAGACCAATGGTGGGGACAGTTCCAGCAACTCTCCTACAGGAGGCTTCACCGCTGTGAACTCGCGATACCCTTTGCCAAATGATCGCTCTAGCCAACACAATGGGTCTTCACAACCACATCCTCAGACACCTAATAAGACTTCCACTAACGGAAATCCCTTTCACGGCGCTTCAGCCGCCACAAGGGCGGAGCTGCTGAGCAACTTCCGTACAAAAAGCGATCGACCTTCACCAAATCGTGACGCTGACCATCCGCGCCGCCTCTCAAACCCACCGTCGCGTACTTCTGTCCCATCAAAACCAAACTCCAAACCCTACACTGACTCTATGGAATACGCCAGTGTTCTAATGACCACTGCCTCCCCAGTTCCAATCCCCAACACTCCGTCCTCCCTCCTTCCCTACGTCAAACCCTCTCCTGCAGACCGTTTCGACGACAGCGGGCCCTACAAAGCTGATATGATGGCACGCATGGAGCAATTGCAACGCGGAGATCGGGTGCAGCCACCTTGCGATAGGTGCCGACGATTACATATGGACTGTTTGAAAAATCTTACGGCGTGTATGGGTTGTACAAAAAAGCATGCAAAGTGCAGTTGGAAGGATGTGGAAGAGCAGGAACTCAGGGATCATCCTTTCGTGGCAAGGATAAAAGTGCCCGACGAGGGCAACGATACAGGAAGCGATGGAGACGGGCGTGGGAGTGGCAGTGGGACCGAATCATTGCGACGAAAGGAGATAGCACGAGAGAAGGTTGGCGTTAGAGATGAGGAGCTACTTGGGGAAGAGACAGGCGATGAGGAAATTGACATGGGCAAAGAGCCCGGGAGGCCGCATAGCGTACGGTCGATGACCCCACCAACTATCACAATCACAAATGAGGCGGTGGAAGAGAAGATCGAGCCTCTACCATTGTCACTTGAGAGGTCGCTACCCAGAGACGGTGCAAATCTTCCCCACAGTGAGGTTGAAACTCCAGACGCTTCCGTCGACAGAACCAGAGACTCACAACCCTCTTTGACCGCAAGGGAAGAAGCAGATACTGCTTATGACGCACCAGACTCGGCGGAAGGCAGATATCAAGCACCCCAAGCACGTATGCAAACCCCAGTCCCTTGTGACACTAACGGAGCAAATTTACATGATGCCCAAACCCAATACGAGAAAGATATCTACTCCCAACTTAGCGATGCGACCCGCGATACTACAGAATCCATGCGTGTCTATACATCCGGTAGCGAGCCCATACAACCTGGCTCGTCACTTACACAGCAAATGATGAAAGCAGCAAGCTCAGCCCCATCTCTAAAATCCTATTCCACGGAAGCACAGCAGATGCCTAGTTCTCGACACCAAATTCAAGATCTGCCGAGTCCATCCAATGAAACTCAGCTCATGAAAACAGAGAAGCTACCGACGCCACCTATCCAGAGTGAGGATTTACAGACTACGCAGGTGGTGAACCAGGGCTTTGCTAGTCAGACAATGCAGACTTGAATAAGCTCGCAACGAAATTTGTACATAATCTTTAGCTTCATGGCTTGAACGAAGTATCGAAGGGAACGAAAAGGCAAAGTGCTTGCATACGTCTGGGGACAGAGCCACTAGCAGGAGGAAAACCATTGTACTATAGTAGGCTGGGATGAACATCGCGATGCCAGATGTTGCATTATCGTGTTATATGGAGGATATCAAAAGATGTACAAACAGCTAGCACATTAGAGCTATCCATATATGACTTGGGTATCCAAGACACCGCCCCTTTACCACTCTTTCTCATGCCTGAATACTGGGCTAAGACCAAAAGCGTTGCGTGACATTGGACCGAAGCGGTGATAGTTGTAGGCTTGACTATCCGGGCGCTGCTGATACGGATAGGAAGCGCTAGAAGAGTTATCCCCCTATCTATATAAGCCCCGTAACCGTATGGTGAGAACCGTTTAAGCCTAGAGATGCCCCAGAAATCCATGTTTCGCGCCTAACCTGGCAAAAGTCCGGGGAGCGATGGCCGTCGCTTAGGCAACAGGCCATAGGGTACGTTTAGGCAGCTTCTCGCCAGCTCTGGAGCGCGGCCCTTCCCGCGGTCCAGTTTAGGGGGGTTTAAGTTTGTTTGTATGCGATAAAGGGGTGAAGGAACTCTGTGGGGGATTCAAGTCTTTCTGCAACGACCGACCGACCACGAAGGGTGACGGGGTGATTAGCATTGCGAAGATGTACGAGTGCTGACAGAATGTGATATATCGGTTGTTTGGGTATTTGATTGGGGACTCAGCTTCTGAACAGGCCAGGAAAACAGTGCAGAAAACTCCGATCGACATGCCAACATCAATCATTCGAGTCGAACAGTGTCAAAAGTGCAAAAAGAGACTTCCAAAAGCTGTGAACAATACGTCGAATGCGGAGTGTCCATGAACGGACTCATTGTCAATCGCATTGGTTAATAAAACGCATATCAACATGACCAGTATGGCCGTCTACTATCAGTAGAACTCCTCTATCACCTGCTCTGTTCTCTCTATACAGCGCCGAAAACGCACTCATAGACCAGTTCTAGGCCGAGGGTACGGCAACTCCATTCATTCATCGAATCAGCGAAAGCCTCACTGTCTTGGAGATAGGGGTATCTATTGGTGGGGTTGGATGCAGCGGGAAGGCAGGTAACACGTGTAGGGTGCTAAGGCAATCTTCAGGCAACAACCCCCATTTTCCTTTCCAATATTCAATATTCAATTCCAACCCTATGACACATGGATCCGATCACAGGAGTTGGGTTGGCTGCATCCGTAATACAGCTGGTGACTTTCGGTATCAGCGCCGCAAAAACATGCAGAGAAATCTACGAGCAGGGCGTCTTAGGCGATCACAGCCAGGTGGAATATGTCGCAAATAATCTTGCTAGCCTAACCGTATCGATACAGCAATCGCTCCGAAACTCCAACACACAGTCCTTAGTGCTTTCCAAAGAAGAAAGAGAGCTTGTGGACTTGAGTCGAAGATGCGAAGATTGCGCTCTTAAACTCCAGCACGAGCTCCAAAAGCTACAAACTAGAACTAAGCCTCGCACTTCGGTTGTACTAGCGGCCAGTAAAGCTGCTCGAGCTTTATGGAAGAAGAACAGCATTGAACAGATCCAGAAACAGCTGGAGAGTTATCGATCGACGTTGGAGATATCGTTACTTAATCGACTTAGGTGAGCGATACGTAATTCTCATATAGTACTTTCCGACAGATGCATTGAAGTCGACCCCCGATTGGCTCGATAGTCAGTTGCTGCCAACCTACATTGAAGCTTTCTAGCCGGGCAATACTCCATATATCGCTAATACAAGGTTCGTAGTCAACGATTTGACGCACAAGCTCTGAAAAGTGACGAACGATTCGCGAGCCTGGACAGAAGCCACCAGAATATCATTGCGTGCCTAGCAAGTTCGGTGACAACCTTGGCTGCAATCTCGGTACGAGAAGCAGAGCAAACGCGCCAGCACACAACCACACAAGTTGACCGCCTGGAAAGACTTCATGTTGACGATCGTCGCTTCGAGGAGGTCACGAGGAGTTTGTTTTACCCTGAAATATTCTCTCGTCAAGAGCAAATCGAGAATGTGTTCGACGGTATCAGAAGCAGCTATGATTGGATCTTTGACAAGCCTCGAACACGCAAAATGGGTACCTCCAACCCAGCCAACCCCCACACGCTAACACCCATGTGGAACGATTTTGCATGGTGGCTTGAATCAGGGCATGGAGTATACTGGATTAATGGGAAGGCCGGCTCCGGCAAATCAACGTTAATGAACCATATATGTAGCCACAAGCGCAGACGAGAGCTTCTACAAGAATGGAGCTCCGATAGGCGGCTTCTTACCCCAAGCTTCTTTTTCTGGAATTCGGGTTCTCGCCAGCAGAAGACTATTGATGGTCTACTTCGCTCGCTAATATATCAAATGCTTAATGAATGTCGTCAACTGATAACATGTTTCGAGGTAAGCTATCCTTGGCATGGCTCCTTTCCCTATCTAATTGCGTACGTAGGATACACCCATACATGCCTGGACGGAGAGCCGCCTTCTTACTTTCCTGTTCAATCTCTTACAGCAGACACAGGTTGACGTTGCAATCTGTATATTTATTGATGGATTGGATGAATTTGATGGCCACTACGATAGCGTTATCAAAATGATCACCGATCTCTCGGACCAGAGGCATGTTAAGATCTGCGTGTCGAGCCGTCCGCTGTTAGCTTTTGAAATGGCATTCAACGGAAAACCAAGCTTAAAATTGCAGGACTTAACTTTCGACACTATCCGAGAGTACACCAAAAAGCAGCTCTCTCATTTAGTCCAGCAACATGTATTCCCCAATGGAAAGGAACAGCAGAGAGCAGAAGGGCTACTTCGCATGATCGTGCAACGAGCGGACGGAGTATTTCTATGGGCTGTAATAGCTACTAGGGAAGTTCGTGATGGGCTGGAGGGGATGGTTAATCTGGATGAGCTCGCACAGGCTATAGAAGTCCTACCTCCCGAACTGGAAGACCTCTTTATGCTGGTACTTAAGCGCATCAAACTCGCATTCCGGCGAGATGCTGCAAAATTCCTACAAATTGTCCTCTTCGTGGATGATGATGATGGTGATGATGATATTGTCCCCGATCTCTGCAGATTACACTTAATATCATCACAACAAGAGTTCCAAGATGCACCCTTTGTCTACGAAAATATTGCTATGAGTGAAATAACCGAGGCCTGCCGCACCCTTGAAACTCGCCTGCTATCGCATACCGCAGGCCTTCTGGAGCTTACCCCAAGAATTAAAAGTAGTCAGAAATATTGTAAGAGGAAGGATTGGGACCCGATCTCATTTACCAGAGTTGACTTTATTCACCGAACCGTGCGGGATTTCCTACTGGACAACAACGAAGCAAAGTCCTTCCTAAAAGAATATGGCCTCGGTGAAGCGCAAGTGCACCTATGTATAGCAAGAGGCACACTCGCTTATCTCACCCAACATGCAGAAGGAGATTCCGTGACTCGTGCTAGTCGGCTCCATCCAATGTTCTACCCTTTCAAAAATGTGTTGAGACATGTTTCAATAGCGGAACGACTCTCCGGAAGCGCTCAATCAAAGTTCGTACAATCGCTAGATTACGCGTCTTTAGCACGAGGATATACTCTCACTACCCGAACTTTTCACCCTTTCTCCCACTATGAAGCATCTATGAAGGACGCAAATGGGACTTTGGTCGATACAGTTGGCATGGCTGCAGCTGAGGGTATGAAGATATATGTTTGCGAACAACTCGGTCTCTCGGTGTCGTCTGCTAGCTACTATTCAAGTCTTCCAGATCTCGAGAAATACTCCACAAGTAAAACCCCACTTGCAAATCTTTCATGGAAGATGCTCGATCAATTACCAGACGAAAATCCTTTTGGGAATACACTGTTTGGCCGTTCCACATATCGCCAAGCTCTTGGTAAGTGCTTGCAGTGGGAAGAGGGTACCCCGGTGAATTTGTCGCCAGACGATCAAACTGAAAACCATTCATTGGTAGAGAGTTATATACTTTGTTGCTGTAATTTTACCTCTATTGATCTTGTGCGCATCCTGCTCAAGGCAGGGGCCAACCCCATGGTCCGAGTTCGGCCAATGTACCCGATGTCTAACTTTTTCAACGAAGCGAGGGTATCAGACTCATTTTGGCAATCATGGCTTGACCTTTTACGACAATTGCGTAATGACTACATGGAAGCAAACGGAAAGTCCGGAGGCATGTTGGGGAAACATTACGATGGAGTATTTACACTTAGTGACATTTTCGGTGTCACCAAGGCTCTTCTCGCCAATGGCGCTGACATTGATTATCAGATGGAATACGGGCCTTATTTGGAAGAGCGTCTCCTCAAACGCCGAGACCTACCTCTCGACTTCACGCTTGAGTTGTCTTGCTCCGCAATGTTTGTACTCGAAGAGTGCTTTGACAAGGAGCCTGAATTTCGGAAATTCGCTGTTACAGTAAGCCCATTAATCGAAACCCCAACCAGGAGAATTAGGCGCCTTTACTGCCGTCAAAAGCCAAAAGACCCACCTTGTGACACGTTCCTCGAGATTCACCTCCCTAGCGCTGATGAATCTAAGCTTTGGCCATTAATTGAGAAGTGGGAAAGTACCGGACATTATAAAGACCAAGCTGCGCTGGCAACAGCCATGGAGCAGATCTGGAAGGTCCTTTACTCGGAGAAATTGAAAGAAGAATCGGAAGAGGAATCGAAAGAGCAATTGAAAGAGGAATCGGAAGTGAAACATCCGGAGAAATCGAACGAGGAATCGAACTAGGAAGCCATGGAGTAAAGATCTATGCTCGGTACTCAACCTTGGTGTCGGACTGTTAAGAACGACATCGAGAAGGAAGCTGTATCTGTCGAAAGGATATTATGAGGAGGAACATCATATGTTTGCGTACTTATTATTGCAATATTCATTATGTAGTTACGTATAACGCTTTACGAACAACTGAAACCCTCATGATGATCTATAAAAATGTGTATAAAAGCTAGCATACTTAGCTTAAGCAGTCCTAACAATCTAGAAAAGTAATCAGACTTGGAGTATCACCGCTAAGATTTCCCCGGCAAATTAACCTTCTTCTGCAACGAAGAAACTTGACCAAGAGCATGTTGTGACGTAAAATGATAGAGCATAAGTTATACACGTAGAGCTGACACCCGCCATATAATAATTTAGAACACCCTTAAACCCTACAGCTCTAGAGGTTTCAACCCCCAGATTGTAGTACTTCAGTACTTAATTAATATTCAACAAAAGATATACACTACTTGAAAAATAGAAATGGAAATGGAAACATAACTTCAATAATTCTATATATATAACTTATGCTCCATTCTCTTCCATTACGGTATTCACATGTGCTCGCCTACCAACCCAACAGTCTACTACCAAGTCAGTGAACCAGACATGAAGGGAACTTTACCTTTAGCATAGCAGATAGGACGCTGAGTACTTTCTATTTTGTAATCCTAAGTGCTACTGTTTAAGTCTAAGGTGGCATATCCCGCAAAGAATTGTTCCGGGTGCTTGTAGAGTGGATATGAAGGACTATGTGCGTAGAACAGGGTCTAAGTGGGGTGGCTTCCATCTAAGAGGTGAAACTTTGGTGGATTTACAGGCGTCTATGAGCAGGGTTCAGGAACTCGTTGAGATAGAGCGCGCAGCCTACGGGTTTATTGTGCTTAAGCTTCGATGTTATCAGTGCGGCGTCAGGGTTACGAGGCTGAGCCATGGATGTCGTTAGTAAGTATTTAGTAACCATAGGAGCATTTTTCAATCTTGTGTGAAGGCTTGTCCCAAGCGATATGTTCCAGCCGAAGCAAATACATCAAAGTTTTGGTAGAATTGGGGGTTATGCTTATTCGTTATGTCGTGCTGCCTTCTTTGCATGTGCAGTAATGACTGTATAGATACATGATCCGAGAAAAACTGAAAAACGTCGCGGTAACGACTGGGAACAGGAGTCAAGTTAAAAAGAGATCCTTCCAATATATCAATTTGCCCTGTTCCATACCATGCTCATCTGAACCTCAACCCCTCCCGCGTATCCTCCTTCTTGCCGCTCAAGCCTGGTTCCCAGCTTTGTGCACACCCGCGTTAGAGATGCCGGCCTTGGGTTTGATGGCCTGGATACGTTTGCCGGGGAGAGGCAAGCCTTTATGGGTGCTCTTCATGTGGCTTGTCAATTTGTCCTTCCTGGTGAAGCCGTTCTCCCCACCAAACCTGCAGCCGATGACATGGCATGGGAATCGTTCAGGATTCTTGCAATGAACGGTCGCGTAGTGTCGTTTCACGTCGTCACTGCGCTTGGTACGAATTTGACAGCGGTCATCTTTGCAGGTGAAGATCAATTTCCGATCTTGGTCACGAGTCTCCCCGCGGAAATGACTTTCTTCATGTTCCGCCAACAGACGCTTAGGCAACCCATTCTGGTTAGACAAATAAATCCAGGTAGAGAATTCGTACTTCCAAGTACATCCTTCAACACGGCAGGATAAGTACTGTAAAGCAAGGAATTGATCTCGAAATTGACCGAAATCCAGGGAAGAAGGAAAGTCCAAACAGTTCAAACAAGCACAAAGCCTGTCATGCTTGATGCCGAGAAGACGGTCAAGATTAGCGACCGTGATTTTGTCATCGGCCTCATCTGGCTTGCCCACTGGTAGAGAAGGCGATGCTGTGAACGAGGTTGGTCTTGCTTCAGTGTCGACATGTGCTCCGCCAGAGAACGAGGTCTCAACCATGTCATTGGAATCATTAGGTTGAGTTCTTCCCAAAGGGAGCTTCGGTTGATCAAAGCCCGTATTTTGAAAGGGATTGACAGGGCCAGGACCGCCAAGTGAAGCCGTGGAACTAGGAACACTTTCGGCAGGCAGCCCGGTTGTTGCAAATGGCCAGCTACCAGTGCTGTCATTGAAAAGCACAAAGCTACCTGAAGAGATGTTGTTTTCAAGGTACGACTGACCCAAGGAGGGGTGATCCGGAAGTAGCTCGGGAGAAGTATCTACAGGCAAATGCCGAGAAACATTGAGGTTCTGAACATTGAGCCACTGCGAAGCGCTGCAGCGCAACAATGCAAACGGACCGTTAGCTGACGAATAAAAAAAAACCCTCACAATCCGCTATCTCCCTGCATCCCTAGGCCATCCGCCTGATCACCAACGGCGTCGTAAGCGTCGTCGTTGAGAAAATCGCTCCAATCGAAGTCCGAACTGCCAGCCATAGCGATATCTCAAACCGTCCGATTGGTCGAATCGAGGGCGGTGTGGCTTAGTTCAATGCGTTGGCGAACGCTGCGCCCCGGTGGGGTGGTAAGGCTTGCTGGCGATGGAGCCCGGGAATCGACCAATGAGAGTTGTGGAGTGGGTAGTGGAAGCCGCGAACGGGGGTTGAAGGAAGGGAGGGAGCATGATTGCTTATGTATTCGATGGGGGGCTTTGGGAGGGCGTACTGGCTGGATTGCGGGAATTTTCCTTGTTTGCAGGGGGGTGAGGTATCGATGAGGTGCGTCGTGGTGGGTGCACCATCTAGGTTCGGGTGAAATGATCCATTCTGGGCGCTAATAGCCCTTGAAATGGCCATTCAGTGCTTCTGAAAGCCATCGAATGGTCCAAATCGATGGCAAAGATCAAGAGACGTATGACATGAGGTCGTCGTCGCAGAAAAGTGTAACTTCGCGCTAGCCCGAAGTGGATAACTGTTATACTTGCTGCTCAGGGACGTACCAGAGTCTACGTTTACAATACTGTGAACCCTTTGAGTAGAAATAGTGTTCCATTCGCTAGTATCAGCACCATGTTGTAGGTCAAGACTAACATGGAGGGTCAGATCATATAAAGACTGCTCTAGCTAAGACGCTGTAAAGACCGTGAGGATACATGCAGATGGTAGGAAGAACTTCGAGAAGCGGTAGAGACAGTGATAGTTGCAATGAGAAATACAGCACGACGCTTCAATCCATGGATCTTGCCCATCCCTTCGCCAAATCCTAACCAGTCCTTCTTCTCTACTCCGTAGCAGTCACACCACTTGTCCCAGAAGCCGGCTTGCTGCTGACGGCAGGCTTGATAACATGATATGGCTTTCCCGGCTTGGGCTTCCCCTTATGCTTGCACTTCTGATGCTCCTTTAGCTTATCCTTCCGCGCAGTTCTATATTCGCAGCCGATTTCAGGGCATTCGAGATTCTTTGCGTTGGGATTCGTGCAGTGTTTGCTCGTGTAGTGTCGTTGAAGGTCCGTGAATTTCTTGTTGACGAAATGGCAGTCTTGTTCGGCACATGCGTACCCACCAGGTGTTTTGAAGTGTTTTCTCTCGTGTATTGCTCCCATTGGGTTCACCAGCACTCCCCAACTTAACTGCACTGGCCAACCTGGAATGATATACTTACAACCCTTGATACCACATGGTTCGTGGTTCTCATTGGAGGAAACTCGCCAAGATACACCCAGCTGTTGACAAGTGATACAAGTACAGCATTTGGCGGGGTCGGAAACCAAAGTACTCTCGGAGGGAGTACTGACGGCATGTTCTATGTCGGCCTCAGGATGAGAGATGTCGGAATCCTGGTTGCGTGGAATGGACTCCGCGTTCAACATAGACTTCGAAATTTCAATATTTTGGGTGTCTTCTAGGCCGACCCCGAAATAACCTTCGGGACTATGTAGGTCTTCCCGCAAAAGACTTTCACAAGGAAGCTCTTGGCTTCCAGACAGGATTCCAAAGGCAGTGCTAGAGGGCCCAGCTGCCGCAATGCCGCCTTCAGATGCCTGTTGAAGGATAGGGTATGCAGTGTGCAGACCAGACACGGCAGATCTGGCATGTGGAATATCGTGTGGCAAAGCGTATCTGGGCCCCGTCAGCTATCCAGTTTTTTTTTCGCACTTACCCAGCTTCTGCAGCCATTGCTGCACTCTGCATATAGATCCCAGTATCCGGCATGTCCGCCCAGGAATCAGGATTCATAAAGTCGTCCCAATCGACATCATTGGTGAGATCTCGGGCCTATTCGTCGGCCATTCTTGAGTCCGACGAGCTAGTGGTGAAGGATTGGCTCAGAAAGGGGGCGAAAGTGTGCCGTTGGCGTTGGTGTGTTGGCAGTGCGGCGCTAAGGAACAGGCTGCGGAAAAGAGGCCCAGACCCGAGAAGGAGGCGCGTCAGGCGAGTTGGAGTGACGATTTGGCAGGAGAAGGGTGGTGCAAGAAGTGTGATAATGGTGGGCGGAGCTGGGTGCTTATGTATTAGCTGCTAAGCTTTAGGGTGAGGAATTGGGGCCCTCTGCTGCATCCAAGCCATTAAATCACTCGACCTGCAATTCCTGAAACTTAGCCTAATCGGCCTTGCCCTTCGATAATATGCTCGTTAGTTGTTTATGATTTTGTCATTATACGTGCTTTCAATTGCGGTTCGACCTTTCCTTAAGATCGTGGAACCCGTAATTCGTTGATATGTACAAATACTAAGAGAAACTTTTATAGAATGGATCAAGGCTATGCTATCAGCATCATAGGCGATGAATTATCCATCACGCTGACCTTAATCTTATGCAATGCCTCTAAACAGTAAAAAACAAGCAACATTTCTGATCTACAGAGATGCATCCGTGAAAACATTATATATCGACTACTTCTTCTTCTTTCCAGTGTTACCTTCACCGAGTATAGCACCGAACGTTTTCGAAGGGTCATAAACAGAGACCGGCCTAGCCCCGCTAGGCGCTACTCCAGGCGGTAGAGGTAATTGCTCCAAGCCCACAGCCATACTCGCTCTTCGATCCGGCGAAGGAGAAGCACGCCTCGAGCCCGGCTGGGAAGGCATCACAGGCGGCAGCAGCTCCTCAAACGGAAGTCCAGGCTGTGGAATGTTGGGGATTGCGCTATATCCTGCCCACTTCTCCGCAGCCTGCCAGCAGTGGCTGCGGCGATATATGCCATCAACGCCGTGCTCAACAACGTCGGCTGGGAGGGAGACCAGCCCTGAGCCGCCGGCTATACCGTACCAGCTTTGCTTTACACTGACACTCTCTGCTGTTATCCAAGGTGCAGAGCCCTTTGGGACTTCGCAGAGAAAGTACTCTACTCCTTGACTCCATTTGATGCCAGGAGCGTCGACGACCACGAGTGGTAGGGATTGAATCACGGCGTACATGAATATCCATTGGCCTACTCTTAAGTCACAAATCTCCTCCATCGACTTCCCATGAGCCGATCTTCGCTCATATGCCAAGAAGGCTTCAAGGAATGGTGTTGACTTTAAGGAGTCTCGGTTGCACGATTGCAGCAGCGCATTGTTAATCTCATCATCACGAAGCCGCTTCGACCTTTCCTTCTTCTGTTTGTGTGGATCAAGCGCGTCGAAATTCCTCCGAGTTGAGGATAGTGATGGTAGTTGTGGAAGATCAAAGGGTATAGGAGGCTGAACTGGTGCAGTACTTAGATCATACTCATCCAAAATCCTGCGCAGAGCACGTGGCATGGGTTCTTGCTGATCTTCTGAGCCACCTGGGGATGTGAGACCTGTGGAGCGGCTAGTCAAGGATGAGCGATCAACCAAGGTGTCGTAGAGATCAGAAAAATCTTGGTATAGCTCTTGAAGAAGAAGTCTGTTCAAGCCACTTTCCTCGAAATCATTTTTCTTCGACTTTGCCTTTGGAGGCCAGGCACCATACTGGTGCTTGTACAAACTCATGACGTGTCTTCGCATTGACATGTATGAGCTCTTCCAATCCTTGAAGCGAACGACCTTGCTCTCACTGCTGCTAGAGGAATTGGCGAAACCAGCGAAAAGAGAAGGAAAGTCAAAATCATCCAACCGAGTCTGCACATTCCGTAACCTAGTGGAGAGGTCCAAATGCGCTCTCTCCATGCGTTTTCGAGTGATGTCGGTGATCAAGTGAAACTTCGGGCTCTTCATAGCCCACACATCGTCGTATTTGCCAACAAGATGCACAAAACCCTCATTGTATAGATCCAATGATCTCATCCGCTCTCCTAGAACGACAGCTTCAATCGTCTTCTCCCGACTTGATCGCACATCTGCAAGCTTGAATTCCTCAACGTATCCAGCAAAACTACCTGCTGCTTCTTCTCCGAGCGTAGAACCATCTAGATTCGTAAATTCATAACGTTGCAACACATCGGCGATCTTGAGAAGCATCGCGAACATTGATGACTGCTTAGCGGTTGCCACCAGTGGCTGACCTAATAGGAAAGCGAAGGCGTTTCGTATCGTGATAAGTGTTTCCACGTCTTCCGTGGTGGGTCTCGCTTGTGCATTCGAGAGATCGACTTTTAATGGCATTGGTAAGCACAAGTGGATGTCTCTCCTGATAGATCGATCATCTAAATAGTCGCTAGCAGAGCGAGATCCCTTCGAACTTCCTCCATGCGATGACCCAGGTCTAGATGTTGGGGGCGATGTTAGACCATTGACCTTCAGATGATGCATTCGGTCTGAAAATGACCGCTGCTGCCAATCGCTAGACCCCTTTCGGTCATTTTCCTGCGTTCCACCATACGCTGCGTGAATCAATTTCTTTGACGAAGCAAATATGGCTGAATTCACTTTCATTGACGGGCCTCTGCCACACTCTCTCGCGTGTAGGTAGACGAAGGTATCGCCGCTCTCATTCCAAAGCTCTGGCACCTGCAGGTAATGTCAGAATACGCTAAAAGCCACGAAGTTCGCCCGGGAAGAGTTCACTCTATGAAAATTTGCCAACGGGTTGACATCGTAGGGTATCTTCTGTTGAGGTGTGACAGCCCATGCTTGTGGCATTTGGGCTGTGTCTTCTCCACCTCGTGGACCCGCATGTAATTTTCCCAACAGCCAACTCTTCTTCTTCAAAAGCCCCTGGTCAGTTGAAGGTGTTTGAGGTCGGGAAGTGTTCGGCGATGCGGGGCGAGACCCAGGTCGTGAAGGTGAACGACTGCCTGGAAGACTTTCCGGTCCACTTCCTCTAGTGACGGGTCTGCTACCGGTTGGTGACTCAGATCGTTCAGGGAGGGGTTTGAGGAGAGGAGGCGGTGGAAGCAATAGTTCATCTGTGTCGCTTGGCATACCGGCTATACTGGATGGTCTGCTGCTTGATCTGGCAGGAAAAGCAGGAGCGTACTCAGACGGTTGCAGCATAAGCTCATCATGGTCAGTGCGAGGCGAAATTGTCGTGTTGAATGGTGGTGTGGTTGCTAGCGACTGAGTGACCTGTGGGTCTTGTAGGTTGCTCATTGGCCGGAGATTGGGCATTGATTTATGAGGGTTAGCCATCGAGTTTGGCTCTTTCGATGGTCGCGCAGGATGTAGGGAAGAGCCATGCCGCGAGTCACTGCTCTGATCTGAATAGTTGCTGTTCATAGAGAAGATGGAGGAGATGCGTTTGGCCATGCTGGCTACCAGGGACGATGTTGTCCCGAACGAAAAAGACAAGCAACAATCTTGATGGCAGCATAGGCGTAAATAGGTTACAAGCGCGAGAAGATACGTCCGTAATGGGCATGGGCTATATTAGGGATTTTTGCACTGCATGCACCGGTGATTGAGAATGTCTGACGCTACGAGAGCTAGGCCACGCGGTCGACTCGACGACTCGTATCGATTTTCGCACTGTGTACGAGGAGAGGGTGCTTCTGGCGCAGGAATCGCCATATATAGCTGAGGAGGATCCGTAGGAAGATGTGTGGGCTGTTTTAAGAATAAGTAATTGAGGAAACATACAAGGTACTTTGTTGCGAGAGCACTGGATGAGCCGCAACAAGGACTCCTGCAGCTGCAAGGGGTCCGGCCAATGAAAGCCTACCTCGAGGCTGACATAATCTCGTCTTGGCATCCTGTACTCGTAAGCTGTTCTATCCTGTTGTTTTACTCACCCCCTTTTTATACATGAAGCGCCACTCCGATTTCTGACACTACTTATCTACCTGACATAAAGCTATATGCACAATCGTTCAGCTAGTAGGAAGTAATGATATCTCTTATTTCAAGCATTGATACGAGTTATGTACACGCGCAAGATAAAACATCAAGAGACCCTATATACACGACGACTCGACGACTCGTATCGATTTTCGCACTGTGTACGAGGAGAGGGTGCTTCTGGCGCAGGAATCGCCATATATAG